>BMAW01124446.1:469398-518830 GCA_019974015.1 Nephila pilipes
TGGATTAATAATAAATAGAAATAAATATTTTAATATATATAAATATATATATATAAATATATAAGATTTCGATATTGGAATAGTAATTTAAACTTCTGAATTCAATAAGCATAATCAGCTTGAATGACTATTTCCTAATTTTATGCTAAAAACCTTCTTATGTTTGAATTATATATGGTACAAATATTTATTCCAGTAAATATTAATCCATCAGAATTTATATAGAAGGAGATTCTTACCAATAGAAACAAAAAGTCACTGTCAAGTATGGAAATCTTTCATTTTTAAATAAATGATCATAAACATGTGCTATTCCCGTAATTCATCACATAAATATTGACTTTATCATTATTCTAGAAGTTTAAATCTAATGTTTATACTATAGCATCATACGCAAAACTAAATCTTTTTTTTTTTTATTTTAAACTGACATGGAAAAACATTGATTATCATTTTTAAATAGATATTTATAAGAAAAGGTTTTTATATATCCTATTTGAATATAAATAAAATATGTATTTCAGCAGAAAAATCTTCATTTTATACAAATAATTATTTAAAATTTTCATATTTTTCAAAATATTTCAATGTCTTAAAATTCTTACTAAAGCAAATTTTTATATTTGCAAGCATCTTTTCGCATCTTTACTTCAGCGAGTTTCTACCAAAACTTTGAATAGGTTTAGATGTACGTGTATTATTTATAGGTCTTTCTGTCAGACATACAAAAATAAGTAGAAAAACAGCTACAGCGAGTTTTGCGGATTTTTCAAAGAAATAACTGTTTATGTAAATCCTTATTCCATGCGCATAATTATCAAGAATATTTGAAAAACATGAAAAAAAAAGTCGACATATTAATTCAATATAAAAAAAAGCCTTTGCATTTTAAGTGCATAATCGTCATGAAAAATAAAATCTGAAAAAATAAACAGATAAAATTTTTGGAGCTCAATGAATGGATTTAACACACTGCTAAAGTAAATTAAAATAAAATGAATATTGTTTGCAGTTCAGAATAAAATCATAAATTATGTTTTATGATTACACAATTTTAAAGAGATTGCATATTTCAATATGTATTCTTATTTTACTGAAACATAATAATTCTAATCTCTTAAAAACATCAAAATTTTCTAAGAAAAAGTCAAGCGAAAATCTGGCCTGAACTAATCATAAATACAATTATTTTTGAAATGCCAGAAAAGGGCTATTTCCTCACAATAGCTACCTATATAGTTACATTCATTTATCTTTATAAAAGAGGAGGTTTGATACCTTCTTCATGTACAATTTGTGTATTTTACTGATAACTGATATTACTCGCCATTAGAGCAGTATTACATGACTGTTGGTGGTAATATTTGCTATCAAAAATTCTTTCTGCTAATTATTGGGTTGGCAACTAAGTAATTGCGGATTTTTTTTAGAAAATCAAAGACAATTTTTTCATGGAACTAAATAACTTTATTCTGTAATGTATTGCCTATTTTGATCAATGACCTTTTGCCATCTTTCAGGCAGCATCATAATCCCACGTTCATAAATCTTTGGTTTTTATTAGAAAAAACTGAATCAGGTACGATTTGACATCATCATCATTATTGAAATTTTTACCATTCAAGGAGTTTTGTAAAGATCGAAACAAAAAGTAATCAGATGGTGCAAGGTCAGGACTATATGGTGGATGTGGCAAAACATCCCAAAAAAGCTCCAATAATTTTTGCCGAGTGACCAAAGATGTGTGTGGCCTTGCATTGTCATGATGGAATACAACACCTTTTCGATTTGTCGATTCGGGCCACTTTTTTTCAACTGAATTGTTTAATTTCGTTAGTTGTTTAATGTAGACATCAGAATTGATCGTTCGGTTGAGTGGTAAGAGTTCAAAGTAGACAATTCCTTTGTAATCCCACCAAACTGATAACAAAACCTTCTTTTGATGAATATCAGCTTTTGATGTTGTTTGAGTGTGTTCACCTGGCCTGCTCCACGATCTTTTCCGCTTGATATTGTTGTAAACAATCCATTTTTCATCGCCAGTTATCAGTTGTTTTAAAAATGGATCATTTTCATTACGTTTCTTTAGCAAATCGCAGCTGTTAATGCGTTGTGTTAAATGCGTTTCTTTCAGTTCGCGAGGAACCCATATATCGAGTTTTTGAACATAGCCAAGTTGTTTTAAGTGATTTTCAATGCATGTATGTGATAAATGAAGCTTCTCTGCAATCTCACGTGTTGTACTGTGACGATCCGAATCGATTATTGCTTTGATTTGGGCGTCATCAACTTCAACTGGACGACCAGAGCTTTTTCATCTTTGAGTGAAAAATAACCAGAACGAAATTTGGCAAACCAATTTTGACACTGCCATTCTTTTAAGGCTTCGTCACCATAAACATCACATAACTTTTTATGAGCTTGTGATGCGTTTTTCCCTTTGCGAAAATAAAAAAGCAAAATATGACGAAAATGTTCCTTTTGATTTTCCATTCTTCAACGAAGGCTAAGCGAAAACTACGCAACCGATCAAAAAACTTTTTTTACTGATTGACAGCTGAATTGCCAACTATCAAATAACAAAATGTGTTTTACACTTGTACTACGTCTTCAAACCTAAAAATTCAACTGATGCCATCTATGAGTGAAATCCGCAATTACTTAGTTGCCAACCCAATACTTTTGAATTCCATTGAAGAATATTGATACCCTTACTAACGTTTCACTACAGCTTTTATACATATTTTAAAAAAAAGAGGGGATTGCTACATGACTGAATAAAAATAAATCACCACACATAGTAATAAAAGAAATGATCTTTTTTATTGCAATTTTTTTTAAAAAAAAATTCAATTTACGATAATAATTACGTAACATAGTGATTTACTTTAACTTGTTAAAGTATTTTTCTACACTTTACTTGCAACTTAATTGTTTTCTCTTTGAATTTTCTAAATATTTTACTCACTTATTACTATATTGAAACACGGTAATTGAGTATTAAATAAAACGCTTCAAAAAGATATCAAATGCAATAAAAATACGATATTGAATTCCATCTAATAGGGAAGGCCTTCATTAATGAAATGTGAAAATATGTTTAGTATAATTATATAAATGAACATAACTGAAACGTTTTTATATTGAGAGCTCAATTTTTTTTTCATCTTACTACCCTGTTTGATAATAATTGAAGAATAGTGAAATATATTTCCGATTGCTTGATGAATTTTACTAGCGGATAGTTAATAAGTTGTGCAAAATACACTTTAATTAAGAAAATGTATATAGAATGTAGAATAAATCTAATAAAAATGGTAAATAGGCAAAAAGATAGACAAGAAGAATTATTGAAAATAAAGCAGTATAATCAGGATATTATTGGGTTATAATACGTATTTACCGCAAGAAGGTAAGCTCCTGAGGGAAAATATTTGACTGATTTATAGTAGATATTTATTAAGGAAATGGAGCTTGGTGCTTACTTAGTAGTGGCTCTGTATTTTCTTTATTATGAAAAATGAGAAAAATTGTACGGTATGGTAAGCCAAAATATTAAGAAAGACATAAGTTATTTTATACAGAGATTTAAAAAATAATAATTTAAAGTCATGAAAAAGTCTTTTTTTCCCATTTTTCTTTTCTGAGAAATAAAGGAAAGATATAAAAAAAAACCTTCTAGTGAACAAATTAGATGGTATGAATGAACCATCATTTCAACCGTGAACAGCTCTCTGCAATCCACTGAATCACGAAAAAGGAAGACACGGCAAGGGATCATTCTTGGTGAAATTTAGCTATGATGTCAATAAAACTGTATCGAGTACCCTTTACGATCCCATTCCCTGTTCTCAGAATATCTCTAGATGATGAATTGGGATACATTGGAAAACACTTCAGTGGTCCAAGTATCAGCAATCTTTTAGTTAATAAGGTTCCTGTCGGCAGGCTATTTTGATTTCGTGAACGTGATGTTAATTCTATAGAATTCTACCAACGTTCACAAATCTATACTATTTTATCTATTTGAATGAAAAAAATACATCCTAAAGAGTAAAAATTAATGAAGGTTTCGGCGAAATCACATTTTCCCTCCAAATTTTAAGAATATTTGTACCCTTATTGTAATGATTAGTTTGTGAAATTTTCCGGTCATTAAGAATATTCTAAAATATTTCCAAAGATGGGAGAGAAAATATAATTCCCCAGAAACCTTTATTACTTCTTGCTCATTCAAATGCACATTTTTTGCTTTCAAATAGAAAAAAAAATACTAAGGTGACTAATTTTTTTTATAATGAAAAGGAGGACGAAAAAATTTATGAAAAAAGTACAGCGTTAATATATGAAACATTTTATTAATTCACACAAAAATACACTTATTATGTGAAAAACCCTTTAATTGTTTGATTAAGCGAGTATTTTTCTATTGAATGAATATTTTTTTTTGCCAATATATCATTTTCTAACAATATATTGGAAATTTCGGAGAAAGAATTATCCTTCATATTCGATTTTACGGTAAATGCTGCAGTTAGAGTATTAACATTCAATCTTGATTTTTCAATCAATCAAAAATCATTACCTATTACAAAAGCTCTTTCAACTATTACATTAGTTCCAGGGTGGCAAATCGTAAATTCAAAAAGTCTATCCAAATTTCATATGGAACGTGTTTATTTTTGAAATAAAATATTTCCACCCATTTTTTAACAATTTCTGCATATTTATTTCCTCATTGTTCTAATTTGTCAGAATTTAAATATACATTCAGTCTTCTAATTTCTACAAACAGATAAATATCATCAATTTTAATACCAGGCACTTTTTTTGATAAAACCTCAACACAATCTTCAACATCTGCCCAAATTACTATCGATGAAGTCATAAAACACAATTGAAAACTGTTATTTCCAGTGATATTTGTTTCAGACCATTCTTCAACAAATTAGAAAGATATTTGCTAAAAATTCTACACTTCTTTATTAAACTATTCTGTTATGCGTTGATTTAATTCCTCTAAGTTTGACAATATTTTTGTTTTTAAAGGAATACATTTTTCTTCAAATTGTGGTTTATATTGATGGACAAAATCGTTCAAAATAAAACTAACTTCTGTAGTTGAAAACTTTTCACCTTCAATCTGTTGAATCGTTTTGTGGAAAATTGATGCCTGATTATGTACAAAATCTATTAATATATATGTCCGATAAATCATAATTCAAAATATGTAAACTTATTTTGAATTGTCAGAATTTATGGACATTTATGTAAACATAAAAAATATGAACGGAGAGACTCAAATCATTGCAAAACAAGTTCTATAGAAAGTGTTAGAGCGAGCCATCTAACTTTTGAATATCTTAAAAGTTTTTTTTTTTTTTTGTATTCAACATTTGCTAACAGTTTGGCGCGGCATCTCTGGATCCAGAGATTAACAGGTTTGTTTTAAAATATCAAAAAAGAGGACAGAAAGGAGGACACTTTTCGAGGAAGGACAGAGCCAACAAATGAAGGACGATTAGTCACCTTAAGAATACTACAAATAAGAGGATGGTAACAGAAAACCATAGGATTAATATTACGTTCCAGAAATCAAAATGGCCATTAGACGGGAACCTTTAATGCACAGTAAACATTATAAGAATTCAATGATTGTTAGCCTATTTTTGTTAAATCAAAAAACTGAATCGACTTTATATAAAATATTTTAAAAACTATTTTTGTGTAAAACGTATATTTATAGAAATAAAGATTATGTGTTATATATATATATATATATATATATGTGTGTGTGTGTGTGTGTGTGTGTGTGTGTGTGTGTGTTTGGATAAAGAGAGAGAGATACATATCAAAATTGAAAGTGTTTGTAAATAACATAATATCAAATTAATTAAAATTGAAACCAATTATTGTTCCTATGTATAATTAGTTCCTGTAACTGAATTAGCAACTTTCATCTGTTTGTTTCTTTCTCAAACTCCCTTCCTGGTGGTTTCGCTGTCCGTTATTATCGACTCATGTATTACGCATAAAAACAGGGCATGTAAAATATGAAAATGGGGTTATGTTCCATTAAAGCATATATTGATGGATCTCCTTCAAATGATTTATTTCCAATTGCACGACTTTCATTCATTCGTATGCTTATAACTTTTTGTTCTCAAATCTCATTTTCCTCAATGTTATAGTCCTCAAATCTTATCTAAATGGCTTTTTGTACCCAAATCTCATAGTCTTTTGCACTCAAAAATATAACATCAAGAAACTTTACTAATATATACCAAATTATTACAAATAGTTCTACAATGAAATTATAAATGAATAGCCAACAATTATAACAGATTAAGTGCATAAGCAAATGTAGATTTCTCATTCTTTTATGTGAGTAATCAGTAAATTCAGTAAGTTTTGCAGTAATGTTTATTTTTTATGGATTTCATAAAAATACATGTATTTGTAAGTTAAAATGGGCTTCATTTTTTACAAATCTCAATTCATTTTGAAAACTGGTCATCTATTCACATGAAAAGTATATTTTTTGGCATTCTGATAAAAGCATAAGCAATTACTGATAGAAAGTAACTGATTTAATTTTTTTTCAGAAATATTAAAGAAAAAAAATGGGTTTTTTTGCTTGTATTGCAAAATTTGTAAAAGTAGATATTTCAAATAACAAATTCAATTACCTTAATTTATTTTAATCAAAGCTTGTGTAACGGGAAACACTTACCATTTATGCAGGTATTTAAATTGACATTTACATTAAATTTTCAATTAACTTTACGTACATAAACGTTTGAAATCGATTTTCAAATAATTTTACAGGAAAAATCTTTTGACAATTAGTTAATCACTAAAGACAAAGTATGAGATTACAATCACAACAGAAAGGAAATAAAATAAACACCGATAAAGCTACATTTGAGCTTACAACTACTCAGTAGAAGAAAAGAAACATTATTTGTTCTGGTTTAGTCTTCCGTTTCAAATACAACATTTTGGTAAGATTTTTCTTGTTATTATAGTACACATTTTCTTTTTTCAAATGTTCGAATCAAGGAAGCTCTTTTCCAGATGAACTTCAATGTGTTTTTTGAATACTTTAACTCTCAAAGTAAACAAGGTTTTTAGCATTCCTTTCGCAAAAGCCATTGGAAAGAAAACAAGATGCATGAAAATAGCTGATAAGTATAATGTTTTATTCATTTCCTGTGCTTCCATTTGAATAACGATTGAAAAGATACGCAAAAAGAGTAAGAAAGAAACCAAAACATAGTAGATAAGGACTTATCGAAAACACTGCTCTTGCAGCTCAGGTTTCGGGAATGTTCTCTTGGATTTCGACCAAATTTTCGAAAGCCATGTACTCAAATGTCTTTGGTCACAAAAAATGAATAATGCATAAGTGATACAGCACACGCGCGTACCACAAACCGATAATCGAATGATATTCTTTTTTTTTTCTTTCTGGTGAATAACACACTTTGGTATTCAGTGTCAGATCTTGGTTCAATTTTAAAATTTTATGGATGGAGCTTATGTCAGGCTGTAATATTTGTACTTTACTCACAAGGACCACAAGTTAGCGATAATATAGTTGGTGTTGTTTACAGAATCAACCACATACCTATTATTTATTAGTGGAAGAATGAAGTCCGTATTGATCTCTTTGAATGTTCTACTAACATCTACAATCAATCTGGAATGACCTACCTTGCATTTAGCTGCAAATTGCTGCACATTTTGTTTATCGTTCAAATATAGTTAACATGACAGGCTGTGTAAGTTCTGTGTCATCACTGGTCGTGCTCAATGTTACCAGTTCTGTATGTCTAATCCAATCCAATTTTCTATTACTTTTATTAATTTATGTATTTACGTACCTAATTTTTCTCCTTAAGATTACAATCTGAATTTAAGGTTTTGAACAATTCTACTCATAATTTTCTGTGTTATGGTTGTTTTAAAAATGGGTCTCCTAATGTTAAAGGAAGTTTTTGACAATTAAAATTGCCTTACTCAACACTTCTCATAGTTTTTTTTTTTGTCCCAAACAATATGTTTCAATGACCGTTCTAAAATTATTAAAAAGTGGAAAGAATAATATTTATATGAAAAGTACGAGTCATTAGAGTTGCAAGAACAAAACCTGAATTACAACAAATTAAAAATTTCTCATGTGGTGCATTTCTTATGTCAAGAAACCCTTGCAACGGCCTTCCTTGGCCATTAAACTCCACTGCCATTTTAAAGTCTGGGTAAATAATCAATATGTTCAAAGCTCCAACAAAAAATACGTAAAAGGAAGACAACAAAAAATATTCATCTTCACTCTATCTCAATAATCCTAGTTTATATTCACATAATAAAGTTTTAGCATACCAAATCATTCGTTCCATTTAAAATATTTCTTGCTTATAACATGAACAACTCTTATTACTCTAACTAGGAATTACTTCCACTTAAATGCAATAAACGATTAATGATATGATTCATTCCAATTTACAAATAGCTTTTTGCTATCCTTTATCTCTCTTCTCTTTTCCTTAGATTTTATTTCGCTAATATATCACTCTATCTGTAGTTTAATCCATTACTTTTTTACATAATCTTCATCTAACTTACTTCATAACCTTACATTTTGATTGGCAAGAAATTGTTATTTTGTGCAATTCACATTATAAAAAAAAACTTCCTGCGGCTAGTGAAGAGAAAAAACCGATAATAGCCCACTCATTCGTTTAATTCCAAAATTTCTGACAATTCTCTCCAAAGGGGAAAAATATATTAAAATGTTTTTATGTATTTCACTATGTGTGTGTGAGTGTGTGTATCATCAATTTTTCTATAGTTAATTTAACCAACTTCCCATCAAGCTAGAGCTCTGCATCTTTAGGAATTGTTCTTACTCGCCTAACAATACAATATTTAGTCATTTGTGACAAGTTTTAACTAATATTTTCTGTAATAATGCAGTTTAGCCCAACCCCTTGGCACGATTTCAAAAATTGGCACCAAACTTGGCGATTTTTTTTTGGCTGAACGTTAAGTCCGTAAAACGGACCAGGGTAATCACTTTTGGCAATGTACTGCCAAATAATTCTTGTCGCCAAGGGTGATTGGTTAAACTGCATTCCAACCATTTAATTTACCGGATGAATTAATTAATTTTAGTCGGTTTTAACGTTTTTATGTATTTCACTTGGTGTGTGTCTGTCTGTGAGTGTATCAGTGTGTCATAAAATTTCCTATTGTTAATTTAACCAACCTCCCATCAAGCTAGAGCTTTGAAATTTTGGGAACCGTTCTTACTTGCCTAACATTGCAATATTTAGATATTTGTGACAGGTTTTATCTAATATTTCAATATTTTTTTTAATAAATTTTGCCACCATATAAAAACATTGTTTTTAAAAACATTGGTTTTTATCTCGAATTATTTAGTTTTGAAATTATTATCGGACTTCACAGAGACTGAAATATGTATTTAATTGTTCAGATGTCATAATTACCGGTTCAGTCACCACGCAATAGAAAACAAGGGGAAAATATTGTGAGTCGCTTGCGTTGAATAACTGTAAAACATGATCCCTTAGCTATGTTTCCCGAACATCTCTAGAACGACTAATATACTGTGTCTTGATTATCACCTCAAAGGCAAGATGTCATTATTTTCAGTATAGTCACACATTCACGAAAGACTCACAGAAACTTAATTTTGGGCGAAATTCTTTTGATTACCCTATTTAATCTCTCTCCTCAAAGTCTTGCGAATTCGTGAGGATTGTGGAGACTTTCGTTTTATCTGCAAACATTATTTTGACGCATTGTAATCCTCGTTAAATATCACCTTTAATGGAATCATTGATTCTATATTATTTTAAAAATTTTACGTTTAAATTTTTTATTATCATATGTAGAGTTTTGTCAGTAACAGGTCAATTGAAAAATCCCCGGCCTTCCATAGTAAAACACATTTTTTGTGCAAAATTAGTTTTTTTATCCATCATAATACCCTTCAAGGAGGATATACTAATTATAGCGACCCTCCAACTTTTCGATACCATTTTTGTAGTACGAAATGTACTTTGCTTCAAAATCGGCCTCAGTTTCGGCGATCACCTTTTCATTCGACGAAACTTTCTTCCCTGCGAGCATTATTTTGACATCTGAGAACAGGAAATAGTCGCTGGGGGCCAGATCTGGAGAATACGAGGAAGCAATTCGAAGCCCAATTCATGGATTTTTGCCATCGTTTTCACTGACTTGTGACACGGTGCATTGTCTTGGTGAAGCAGCATTTTCTTTTTCTTCAAATGCGGCCGTTTTTCGGCGATTTCGTCCTTCAAACGGTCCATTAACGCTATGTAATAGTTGCTGTTGATGGTCCTTCCATTTTCAAGGTAGTCAATGAAAAGTATTCCATGCGCATCCCAAAATACAGACGCCATAACCTTTCCAGCCGACTGTTGCGTTTTCCCACGCTTTGGAGCGGGTTCATCGTGTGCAGTCCACTCGGATGACTGTCGATTGGACTTCGGAGTGAAATGATAGAGCCATGTTTCATCCATTGTCACATATCGAAGCAAAAACTCGGGTTTATTACGCTTGATCATCTTCAAACACTGCTCCGAATCATCAACTCGTCGTTGTTTTTTGTCAAAACTGAGCTCACGCGGCACCCACTTTGCACAGAGCTTTCTCATACCCAAATATTCGTGAATGATATGATGTACACGTTCAGTTAATATCTTTAGAGTATCTGCTATTTCATTCAATTTCAATTGACGGTCATTCAAAATCATTTTGTGGATTTTTTTAATGTTTTCGTCGGTAACAACCTCTTTTGGGTGTCCACTGCGTTCACCGTCTTCGGTGCTCATTTCACCACGTCTAAACTTAGCATACCAATCCTTGATGGTTGATTTTCCTGGGGCAGTGTCCGGAAACTCGGCATCAAGCCAAGTGTTTGCTTCAACTGTATTTTTTCCCTTCAAAAAGCAATATTTTAGCAACATGCGAAATTCCTTTTTATCCATTTTTTTCACAATAACAAAAGTTGCTTCACTCAAAATGCTATAATTCACAAACTAATGATCCGACAGCTGTCCAATTTATACACACATCTTTTGAGAGTTAAGGCTAACTAAAAAAACATATGGATTTAATTCTAGTCGAGGCATCTATGTGTCAGGCTGGGGACTTTTCAATCGACTGTTATATTAATTTGCATTCTATGTTATTTTACCTATGTTTTTATTGATTGTTCTGAATCTTGGAGGATTATCAAAGGCTGGATGGGTAAACATCATCCACAGATTTCTTACTAAGGGACTTTGTGGCATTTGGTTGGTTTTATTAATGTCGTCCTGGAAGCAACACGAGGGATATTGGCGATGGACCTCTTAATTTTGAACATTGGTCAAATGACGACACATCAGCTGGCATCCTCTCTCGTAACTTCCCCATCATGCCAACGGGAGGACTTTGATTCTTGACAGATTTAACGAGCATCAGCCTCTGCTAAACGGCTGTTATTTCGTAACATCAAGGCTCGAACTCACAACTCGACGAAACCCCCCCTACCATTGTCTCCGCAACTATGATCATTAGGCTACAACGGCGGACTTTGCAACAGTAAAATTGAACAAATGAACCTGGAACTAATGACCAGATATGATTGAAATTTGGAACACGGGCTATTCACATTGTTTTCTATCTAATTGATCTACAAGTAGGATTCGATAATGAAAATATTCAGGAAGATTTTCACTGTCGAATTTAATTAATTAATCCATTTACAGTGTCTTTTAGCTCATTTTGAGTCATTAACAGTCGTGTAAATTTTATTTAGTTGCAATAAGAGTTTCTAAATTTATTACTAGTGTCCATATATATATATATGAGAGAAGTATTTAGTTTAAAATTCTATGGGGCCTCTGAATTCTGTAATTGTGGATGTTAAATTAAAGCGATAAAAGAAATTTTGAGTCTGATTTGAAACATAAGAATATTAGTGTTATTCAGACTGAATGAGTAATTGCACAGATCGAGTTTACTAAGAAATAGTAATTTATAATGTATGAGAGAGGAAGTTTGGTGAAATTTTAGTTTTTACTAAGAATTAATTAAGAAATCTGTATGAAGTTTATTTTGCTTATTAATTAATCCTTGTGTACATAGTATGGAAATTACATCTATTCATCTAGAATTTTTTCTTTTCAGGAAGCCTTAGATTGAAGTAACTTGGAGAGTGAAAAAGATAAGAGTTCAATCTACCCTGTCTACAGCGAAGGCCTTCCATAGGTCTAGAAACGCTGAGATAGATGTGCAACTCTGAATGGTGCTTATGAAGAGAAAATAATTATAAATAAAAAAAATCGTTTCTCTCTCAATAATGTATAGTAAAAATAAAACTTTAAGATAACCCCTCATACTATGATGCGTATTATTAAATTCGGATGCCTCTCTCTCTCGAACATTTATATCTTTTATAATTCTAGGAAAATAGTCCGTTAATAAGGATAAAGATCTCTGATAGCAAAGCTAAGTGAAGTCTTTGATAGTGAAGTACATTTTCCATAGTTTCAAGATCAAATTTAAATGATAACTTTTCGCATTTTATTATGGTTTTTAGTAATACATTGTTAAAAATGTTGTTTAAAATAAATTAAAATATGCAAGAAACTTATATTCATATAAGAAAATTGAGGATTGGAATGAAATTTACTTGCTCAGAGAAGAGAAAGCTCATTTACCTTTTACATGTAAAATATATTTAATGTGTTGGACGATATTTATTTGACGCTAAAAGCTTCAATAAATCATATAAATGTTCATATACGTAATTTAATATTTATATTCGCATTTCATATTTCTAAAATAATTATTTCTAATTTAACTAATTCACTAGCGTTTCCTAGATTGATTAGAATTAAATTTAACATTCGACATCAAATGGAAAGCTTAATATAGTGAACAATAAATTTATAATATTCGACATGGGCTTTCTAAGCTTATTGTCATGTTGTAGTTAGTATTAATGTACTTTAAAATACGTATGGTACTTAGATGTGTTGTTTGTGTCTCTTTTGGTACATTTTCCTCATCTCAGAGAAACAACAATTCACATAATTATAACATAGAGGGAAAAAAGTTTTTAATATCTTCTCTTAAGAGAAAATCCTAACATCATTCGAACGACTAATTAATCTGAATTTTTTGAAATATCTAGGAGTGATTATATAAGCGATTGCTTATTGTGGGAGTAATAGAAAATCCTTCTATAAAGCAGACTCGCGTGTTACGGAACCGCATGCTAATGAGGTTCGACTGTAAATATTTTTCATACAATCTTGAGTTAAATTCTAATCAGATTATTAAAAAGAAAGGTTTTTTGTCCACTTCGAGTACATACTTCAGAAAAGTAAAATATATGAACATGAATGATAAACTAGCCTTCAATTGGTAGATAACAAACCGAAGTCCTATCATCTGTCGCGTCTCTCCAACGGAAAAGAAGAAAGTGTAGTAACAGTTGCTTTGTGCAATATAGTTGGTATAAAATTATTTAATGGGGCTATTGAAATTGAAGATTGACGTCTCAATGAAAATCAAATTGATTTCTATTGGTGACGGACATCATAATTTTGAACTTCAGTCAAGTGATGAGGATAACACTTGATCTGGCACCTCCCTCTCCAAATTTCCACACCTTGCCTATGAGAGAAATTGGGACCTCAACCAGATTAAACCTGAATTAGCACTACTAAACAACACTAGTGAGAAGAGGGATCGAACCCACGACTCGAAGACAACAACACCGACCGTGAGTCCACTATCATGACCACTAGTAACCACATATAAAGTGGAGTAAATGCACAACTAGTACAAAGGAAAGTTTATCTTTTGCATACCTCCAGTTGAGTATCATCCTCTAATGGAATTTTCTGCCGAGCTTTACAGATGTGTTTTATACATCAACCTCACTCTAGAAAACCTATACATTCTAACAATATGAAAACTAAAGTATATGAATAAATCTCGATACCTTATAAAATCCCCTATATCGTAAATATTTTAGTTCCACACATTTATAGATCTCAGTTTCACTCAAAAATGTTATCGCTAACGCTTTTTTAATAGTTAAAATGCTAATCAAATTGTGTGTTTCTCCATCATGAATGTATGCAATCTTAGATCCCCTGTAAGTAATGTTTATCTTTCTGTGTGTGACGGCTGCCTACGTCATCTTTTGACATCATTTTTGACTGCGGAGCTGCAAGGAGAATTGAAGGACGAAAGCAGACGATCTTTTCTCCATTCGCTTATGTTTTAAATTTGTAAATGTTTAGTTTGAGTAAAATGAGTCGTTCTTTGCCTCTGAAAAAGGACAAGAGTAATATCAAGAAAAAATCGTTTGCTTAAATAATTATAAAGAGATTTGCTCCTGTGCGATTGGCAACAAATACATTATTTTTATGATGTGTTGTTCTATAATATGGAGAATGAGTCTACTGTTGTAATGATTCGAGATGTTTCTGTTTTACATTAAAATAAGTGTTATTTAAAAGCTCCGAGATTTGAAGTTTCTTTTACGTTTTCGGTGTGTCTAATTAATTTAATGGCTAAAGTGAGATGTTAATGTAACAGCTCTCCGGAACGACAGAAGAATTGCTTACATTCCGCACACCTTCTTAAAGGAAATTATGGGAAATTGACGGTTATCAACATACACCTTTCCCCATAAGCCTCCATTCCACTGTGGCGGTCGCGAAGCGGCAGCGTAGATTCGAACCCCTGACCAGTAGGTCCGAAGAAGAGTTGATAGCTTGTTATGCCCTAACCAACCAGGCTAAAAAGACGTCTATTCAGGCTAGTTAGTTAGGCATTTTAACCTGTGGCGCTGCTGTTGCAGGGAGTCGCTACATGTGTACTGTAATGATTACTTTTATGATCTAAACTGTTAATTGATTTAGTGGTTTTTTTTAAAAAAAGAAAACGCATAAAAAAAAAAAAAATCCGGCAATTTAGGATTCGATAGCCAGAATGGAAGGGTAGGGACCCGTAACCGATGGTTAATGGACTTTAATTTCATACTTCTAAATACAATTGTGTAACAAGTCTTAAACACATTAAATCGGAGGAGGTTTAAGGGGTCTTAGGACCTTAAACCTCAAAATTTTTGATTTTTTGAAAAATATATATGTTAGAACCTCATCTGTTTTGAACATTTTGGTACAAAAATTGTAATGATACTTCGAAAACTCCCAAAGTTATCGAGAAAAAACTAAACTTTGATATGAATTATTTTATTGTTATTTTTCAACTTTAACTTTATTTTTCTCAGAACAAAATTTTTTACTTACGAGCAGGATTTCTCTGAAACTATTTAAGATATGAGTGTGAAATTTTATGTACATGTTCAAAAAAGGTTTCTTTGTGACTTATGCATCAAATTTTATACAAATTATTTATAGAAAATCTTTTATACTAATTTTAATTGAATATTTCTTAAAATTTCATATTTTTTTTAATAATTGTATTAAAAAAAATTTTCTCTAAATTTTTCAAAAAGTGTGTATAACGGTTTTCTTAATTTTGAAAAAAATGTCCAATTTATTTTTTTCATTATAACTTTTTAAAAACTTCTTTAAATCTTATGAAAATATGAGAAAAATTGTAAATAAATATGAATATTATTTGGTAAAAGTTTAAATTGTCTGCTTTGATTCACTGGCAAATTATATAGTTTTGAAAAATATTTTTTTCGATACACGGACAAGCGTTAAGAGTCCTGAGACCCCTTAACGAGCGTCCTCAAGTAGCGTGGAGTGACTGGAAAATGCAGAATAAGAGCTCCCGTGTCAATCTCACTATGTGACATTGGTTCACAATTACGAAGCTCGTTGGTAGCGTTAAGTAGACCCTCGGAAGTTGTAAAATCAATCAATAAATAAATAAATAAAATCCCACCAAGCTTACAGAGAGAAAAGAATTTTTATTATAGTAATACAAACTCCTCTCTGTTAAAGTTTAAACAGCTTTAGATCAACATTTAATTAGCCGAATATAACAATTAGGCAATAAATCAATGAACTTAATTAACCCTAAATTATAGTAATCAACCCAGGCTCTGTACAGAGATTCGATTATTAGAGGAACGCCAAAAATGAGGCATCGTTGTTAGACCAATTACTATTTATTAAATATTACTTAAATTGCTAACAAATATGAGGAGACTCGATTCACCTTGTCTATCAAACGGACGGTGAGATTGAGTAGCCTTGTCCCTCCTCATGATAGGGGATTCGCGTTACGGTGTTTGTGGCTATGCCTTTTAAAGTAGAAAATTTTTGAGAATAAGTATTTGGTAAGAATGCGCTAATCCTTTTTAAAGGGGATGGACAGTCTAAGCCAAGACAAGAAGAAAGATGACAATTAGCTGATAATTTCATTTTTTTTTGAAATATCTGTAACGGAATGCTTATAAATTCCAAGAGGATTAAGTAAGTCACATAACTCTAGACAGGGTCCTCAATTATGGATGCAAATAGATAGTGTTAAAAATTCCTTTCCTTAACTACTTTTATTTTCTTTTCATTATCCTTTAACCGTATACTTTTATACAACTTATAAATCTTATCACTTTTTTGCTAAACTAATTTTTTTTTCACTTTCCGCTTATAACTAAGTCTCACTAGCAATACCTTGACTGTATTTTTCACTTTAGTTTACTTAGCTATTAACTTAGTTTACTTTCACTTACTCTTCATATGAGATCAGTCATACTTTTTAGTAACAATAACCGTCCTTTATTATTTCAAAACTTTTCACGATACTTAGTGATCACACAGTGCAGATAACCTTCAGCACTTAATCATCCCGTGTTCCATAATTCGCCTGTTTACATTTGTTCGCTCCACTCGGAGATTCGTTCTGACCAGATCTGAAGGGATTCTGCAACAGCTTACACTCACCTACAAAAAAAAAAAAAAAAAAAAAAAAAAAAACGCCCTCTACAGGCGGTATTTAAGCAAGGGAGATAAGAATAGATTGCAAATTTTATGATGCACAGATGCCATGCTATCAATAACATATTTTTTTTTATTAAAAGCACATACATAAAATAAAAATAGACCATTAAAGATATTTGTGTTTCCTGAAGAATGAGATACAATATGGAGTAATATCGAAACTTCATAGGTTTCATAAATTGCTTAAATTTACTTCTTTTCATCTAATCCCGACTCTCAAAATTAAATCAAAAATTTCTTGAACGTAATCACTATTCTTTTAAATTTACACTCTCTTACCCAGGATAGTTTACGAGTGTTGGGAATAATGGCGTTTGCTCTATGTCTCCTAAACCCAGTTATTGAATTTACGAGCGTAATTACCCCTGCAATACTAACTAAATTCACTAACCTGAAAATGCAACTATCTTGCTATATTTCTTCTATATCTTTATGGTATATGAAGAGTAACTTTATTAAAGTAACTGAGACAGAGCAAAATGTTTTAAATTTTAAGCTTTTTCAATTCTAATGCTAAAAAATAGAAGACAATTTTCTGAATCCGTAGATGCATTATTTATAAGAATTTGATAAATAAAACGTTCAAAAATTGAATGTTAAAATCGTAAGCAAACGAGCTCGTACGTGGGCGTGAAACGTACATGTTGTTAAAATCATCACTAGGCGAAGAAGACTTACAGATAATTAAAAAGTTTTGCTTTTGAATAGATACTATGGCTTGGCTATTCGTCGAAACATAAAATGTTACATATATGACATTTAAAGTTGTACGGTCAATTTTTTTTCATAAACTATAGGCGGATGCTAATCCACTGCATTCATTATGCCCATCAAGATTGAATATTTGAAGAGGGTATAATAAAGCTTAATTGTTGGGAAAGACGTATTTACACAAATATTTACTTCTTCCAAATGTGCTTCTCGCCGTATAACTTGTATTTAAACTCAAACTACTTCTAAAGAATTGTTATTTCTAATAATATTTAAGTTACTTCTTAATAATCTAGAATTTCAAATTACCAAACAATCAACTGATAAAATGGTGTAGAACTGTCCTATTAATTGTAATATGGTGCTAGATTAAAATATCTCATTGTAAATTATAGTAAAATATATATTGAAGTGTTTCTCAAAATGCATTTTTTTAGAATTCAAGTACACTTTTTTCAAAATCTACTTTATCCATAAAACTGCTTATTTGCACTTTATAAAATGAGTATTTTCTACACGGTGAACTGTGTATTTTTCTCAGAATTATTCACAAATCTTAGATACAGCAAACTGTTTGTGTAAAAATTGTAGGAAATTTGAATCATTAAATTTAAAATTTTTATTAAATTTAATTTTTGAAATTTTCATAACGTTTAGTGTATAAAATGATATATGTTTTAGTACTCTGCAGATTTATGACGTTGTAAATACAAACACATTTTATGCTAGAAGTACATGGATTTTAATACTTAACTTATTAATATAAATAGAGCTTTTGATTATTAAATGCACGTAAACTATTACTTATGTTTGCAAATGTGTTTTCTTTATGTAAACTGATAGATACATAGATGTCCAAATGTTAAAATTTGACTTCAATTGCTTTTAATTTTAAAAAGTTACGATCCTTTAAGTATAGCTTAAAATCAGTTCATTTTTCCTTGTCGAAAATGTGTTAGTATCTTAATCTGTGTACTAACTGAAACTTTCCGAAAAGGTTGTAAGCATTTTTATCGAAAAGGCACATTTATTCCAGTGTTCATAGTAACAAAATATTCTGATTCTACTAGCATTTTCTAATTCTGACAAGAGCATTTTAAAGAAATTTAGGAGGAAAAGAAATACTAAAATACGCATTATTCTTTCTGAAATGTGTTCTTCCCAAAGCGTAAACGAGGGATTCCACTTACGTCGTGGCCTCTTTTAATGAGGACGCTGTACGGTTAGAGGGATTCGTCTGTTTTCCCTAATTGTTAGTCTTAAAGGATTGCTTAAAAATGTAAAATAATTCACTGTTGATAAAAGACAGAAGAAAATGGCACAGTGATCTTAAAGGAGAAACTGTAATTATTCTTGCGGCATACTTGAGAATTGTTTTTACTTGTGAAGATTTTTAAAAGTCAGTTCATTAAACATAGTGACTCAAGTAATAGATTTTCTTTGTTTCCCAGCTGCATGTTCTGCTTAATTAAATTGTCTTTGTTGTTCTCCTTTTGGTGCTGGAATTGTTATTTTAATGAGGTATGGATTATTGCTCTCATAACTCAAATAGTTTTGCATATATATGGTTAGAAAATGTATTCTGTATTATATCAAAAATTTACAAACACTCATTTTTAATTTTTAAATTTTGATTACTTATGGAAATGAAAGGAAATTGTTATAATAAGTTCTGATTAAAGAAATATTTATTTACTACAAATATATATAGATATACATCCCCTGTAAGGAAGACCTCTAAATAAAAGAAACCTATGTTTGAGAGACAATTCTGTTGTGTTGTCCTAATTACTTTATGTATTCACCTCTTATTAAGGGACAAATGCTCTATTTAAGGGACATTGAAAAAAGTATCAAAAATAAGATAGAGGTAGATGAATATATATATATATATATATATATATATATATATATATATATATATACATAAATTAAAATAAAAATACTCTTTGTTAGTAATCTTTTGATTGCTCAGAGAAAATTAGCTTTATAACAAGGGAACAATAAAATGAAAAGCGAATTTTTCTCTTCTTAAAATAACTTTTCAGTAGGGAAACGGGGAAAAATTAATTTGTAATACAATCAAAATATCTTCCATTCATATAATTCAAAATCCAGTTATTCTAGATACTGTTCTCAGTAAGATTAATAAAAGCTGTGTTAGAAATTTGTAAGACATCCCAAGATGGTCCAAAGAGAAGAAGGCGTTTTAAGAAACCTTGCTTTGAAATTCAACACTAGAATGCTCTCAAAGAAACTATTACAGATAAAAAAAATGTTTGAACTTATTAAGGTCAATAACAATACAAACATAGAATAATATCAAAAAATCGAAGAAACACTTGACGTCAAATTGAAGACACAAATGATGACATAAATTCTTATTTCAACTGTAATTAATTATGTAAATTTTAACAAAAATAGCTTGAAAAGCAATGTGGAAGACGAACAAATAAGAGCCAGGAGAAAAATTTATCAAAAAAAAAAACTATACACGTTCCTTAAAATACACCTCCCAATTAAAAAAAAATCATAATAACTGTTGGTGACACTGAAGGATTTAAGATGGCTTTAATATCCAAGTGAAAAAAAAAAGGCTTGCAAAGTAGAGACTTTCAAACGAACCCATGTAACGGAATATTTTAAATATATTTCTGCAAGAACAAATCTATATTATTCATTTCATACATTTTTTTCATACACAGTAATTTAAGTTTTTTTTTATAATCTGTTATTTTAAAACAGGCATGTCAAGTTACAGATTTTAGTCTTCTCTTCCATCGGTTACCACGGTAGTGATTAACGTACTATCGCCACTGCATTTATTTTCAACACTTCAGTTGAGGTCCAAATTTGAAATTCAACTTACATACTAAAAAAACAAATATTAGGAAATAAAATTTATGATGCGCACAAAAAATTAACTTATAGAAATATAAATCAATCAAATAATTTTTTTAATTTAAAATAATCATTTGACCAAAATTTGTTTCTTTCGTCGTTAACATTCGTTGGTTTTTCTACAGCTAAAATATGCTTCAGAAGTAATAATAATAATAATAATAATAATAATAATATATATATATATATATATATATATATATGTATGCAAGTCACTAGAAAAAGGAATGTAAATTAATGTTAACAAAAATAGATTTCTTAAATAAAGTAAACATAATATGCAGCAGAAAAATTGGGTATCTTAGTTAGCACAAGAACTTCGTATTATGGCAAAGAAATAAAAAAAATTGTAAAGCTTCATATTTCTATGTTTATCCTTTATTGAGTTTTTTTTTTTTTTTTTTCTCTTCATTAATTGCAGAATTAGTAGTTAGACGAGTCGTCACTTAGAAAAGTAGATAAGTAACATGTAAAAGCTTAAGACTAATCATTAATATAATCCTATGTAGGGAAAAATTTTGTTTTCTATCTTCCATCAATACTTTTGATAGTAAAATACATTCTTTTTTATGAATAGTTACTTGTGCGCTTATAAATCGACAAAACATTTAAGAACGAGTTCTACAAGGGATGAATAATTAGAATAAAAATCGAATGGAAACTGAATCAGGCGGGAAAAAACCTCATATGTATATATTTTCGACGCACTTTCGAGAATCAGGCGATTTGAGTGGAACATGCCCATTATTCAAGACAAGTTACTTGAACAGATATTGCCATCAATTTGCCGAAGTAAATTCTTTGGGTGAAGTATTTGATTACTTCCGTTAGGTGGGTATTTCATAACAGAAATCGGAAGAAGAGCAATATAATATCAATAATATCACTTATATACGCGATTAACATTCACTAGGATGTTGCCAACTCTATAAAATCAAAATATTTTATGTATTATCATAAGATAGTTACATGTCTTAATAAAACTACTCCGTAAACGGTTGACAATAGAAAGAGAAGACAAGCTCTTCCGAACTTAACGTTGTAAATTTCTTTGTTTGTCTACCCAGTGAGGATAGGTAAATTAAATTAAAGAGTTTCCTGGATATTTTTGTACAAAAATATATCCATGAAGCAATTAATTCGCCATGATACTACAACCTCTCTTTAGGGAAAACCATCCTCACACCATAACACGTCATCCACTACGTTAGGAGGGGGAAGGTAGTATGGAATGGTAGATTTTACCTAATACTATTTGTTGCAAGTAAGTTATACATAGTTCTATCACAGTAAAGTACCTTACTCCTTTCCGTTTTTGAACATTTTAAATGTTTTTGAGCAAACTATTAGAGCATTTTTTCATGTTCTGGATTAATTAAGTTGAAGTCTGCCCCATCCTAAGATGACCCATCAACGTTTCTGCAGCTTTTGGACCTGGATAGCTAGTTTCAAACTAATATTCAAACCGATAGATTAGCCTGGTGCAAGACCCTTAGTTAACTTCCCAAGCGAATTTAGAACTATTTATCGACACCTGAGGAAGTGAGAACTATTACCAGCTACCTGTGAGGAAGCCACCAGGAATTGCATTGCTCGCAGTCAGACATACTAATAACTACACCACCGATATTACTAATTTTGTAGATATCAGTAGATTTTTACAGAGAAAACGACCAAGCAATCTAGTATTCTCACATACTATTTCATATGATAAACACATCTGAAAGTGATAAAATATGACCAGTTACATGGATTAAAATCATAAGCTATTTACATTGCGGTTTTACGAAGATCCATAAAGTAAACCTTTTTTGTTGCCGCGGAGAGGTAACTAGTCTCAGTCGCAAGCTCACGACTGGCGCTGTATCAGACGCGTCGTGGGTTCGAGTCTTGCGGACTCTAAAGACCCACCGGTTTGATACGCGTTAAACCGATCAAAGCTCCATGTCCTTCCATTGGAGCGGTGCGAAAGTTTGAAAAAGTAGGTTCCAGTTCAGATGTCTGTCTCGTCATTTGACTGAGGCTGAAAATCACAAATTCCACTGCCGAATAAACTGGAGTTGTTTCGATGCACGAAGTTTAGTAATTATCAATGGAAGCATTTTTTTTTTTAAAATTATTCTATCAATTGGACCTGAAGTCTTATATAAAATCAATCAAATATTTATTAGCTTATAAATTAAATTATATTCTTGATTAAAATTAGGGTTACAAACATTTCATATTGGATATGATAGCGTAAATTTTCAAGTAAAGTTATATTGAGAGACACTTTCTTATAAAAAAAAAAGAAAGAAAGAAAGAAAAATTCCTTTTAACATGATTTCGTATAACATTAGGATTTTCGTTACTTTTTCTGTTTTTCATTTTGATAATAATAAGTGTAACTATAAACTTATAATGGATGGAGCAAAACTCATTATTTTCTGTCGAATTAATTAACCTTTCCATGTAAATTTAAAACACTTAAACTTGAAATATTCGAAATAGTTAGTAAATTAAAAGAATTTGTAGACTTTTCATGACACGCCAAAGAAATAGCTCGTTAACGTTAAAATTTTGCAATATTTCAAATAAAAATAATTAAATACCTTGCTATGCATACGGTACTTGCCTTATCAAAATCTTTTGAGGGCTACTATATATATTAAATACAAAACAATGCTGAAGTGTACTTTTCATATATTTTGGTGCAAAAAATTCGAAAAAAAGATATTCGAACGTTTCTGAGCAATTTTTAAACATTTAATAATCATCAAATTCAAAAAAAAGAAAAAAAAAAAAAAAAAACACTTCTTTCAAAACTTTTTTTTAAAAATTTCTTCCTACTATTACAACAGACAATTCATATATTTGAAGATGAAAAAGAGAGAAACCTTTGAAATATTTTCATTTGTCTTTTTCTTCTTCTGTTGTTTTCTTTCTCTTTCTATCATCATTTGCAAAAATATTTATCAAAAGAGATGATTAATTTGAAAAAAAAAATTTAAAGCTTTTAAAATTACAATCTCACAATATGAATCCATACAGAATAGTCAAAAACAGTAGAAAACAACAACTGTATCTATTTTTTTTAGATTTTTAAGAAATAAAAACTGTCATCTTTAATCATCATTCCATGCACGATGTTATCAAACACATGCAAAACAATTAGAAAAAATTTCAAAACTGATAGTGCTTACAACATAACTTTAACATATCAAAACTCATGACCATCATAAATTTAAAAAAAAAAAAAAAAACTGAAAAAAAGCAGCTGTTTACTAGCAGCTAAGCATTAAATCTGCTGAGGATCCAAGTGCTCATGTTGGTGTGGTGAGAAAGAGTGGTGTTCCAGTCCACGTGTCATTCTCATCTCTTGATTGTAGTTGAAAATTACCGCGTCTGTCGCCATAACTCTTACGATGCTTCTTAGTAAAATGGTGATAAACAATTGATACCTGTATTAGTTCATGTGTGACATACTAACACTATTTAACACATTAAAAATTGGAACATATTTTCTAAACAGTTCTTAATTTCATTAAATTACTTCTGTATATTTGAGCTTTCACATATTTAAACGTTTTTATTTTGCTTTTCTTTTCTAAAAATATATAATACAGTATGTGTGAATAATAAAAATAAGTATTACTAATTCACTGAATAATATTTTAGAATTACAAAATAATTTACATTCAAAAATGTAAAAAATTGATAATACTAAATATAATACTAATGCATAAAGGATCACTGAAAAATAGTTGCATTTCATTTTTTTTTTTGAAGAAAATAATTTAAATCAACCCCATTAATGAATTATTGAGTTATTTCCTTTTTTTTCCTCTAAAAATATTATTACCCAAACTAAAATTCAATTTAATAACTATTTATTCCTTTTTATTTATCATTAATAATTATGAAAAATTCATCATAAATTTAACATTATTCATTTACGTAATAATTGTTTTTAATTAAAATATTTGTCATATTTAGAGCATTCAAAATAATTAAATAACAATAAATATCAATAATAAACATTTTTATTTAATAATTACTTTTACCCCGGATTTAAATATAATTTTAATTTGAAAAGGAAAAAAATATGAATACTATATATGTTTTAAAGTGAATACTATGTATATTAACTAGAGCTCCAAATTAAGAATATTGCATTTTCGCCAAAAAAGTATAGTACAAAAAGAACTAACGTTTCCAAACAGAGAATTAAATTTTTAGAGTATATTAGGTATGATATTTGGCCATCACAAGAGGCATAACAAGTGTGCAATATCCATGCTGTCTCGTGACCGTTATGTGGCCTCCCGAATCTCAGTTTCAAGATTTACTGTTTCTAAAAGGAAACATAAGAGAGGTCCGATTGTAAGAAGACCTGCAATTACCATCTGTGCAAATGTGTCTGCAATGGCCTCTTCTACACCTAGAAGATGATATTTAGTACGATGGAGAGCATGGACATTGGAGAAAGTATCAATGGAAGAACGTTCTATTCACGGATGAGTCAAGAATCAGACAAACACTCATTCTAAAAGTATTTTTATGTGCAGGGTATCACAGAATGGCTTCGTGTGATTTAACATTCGAGAAAGAAACTGGTTTGATAGCAAAGGTTTTATAGTTGGACAAGCATCATGTTTAACGGATGGACATATTTCCGTGTGATTGACCGAAGTTTTATATTTATTATGAGGTAAATTGGAGGAAATCTTGGAGTCCTGTGTTTGCCGTTTCAGTGTTCAGTTAACCCTGAATTTATTTTTGTATAAGACAGCGCACATTCACACAGGTTCCTTTGACCCATGAATTGCCGGAATTTGAGAATATTCGCTGAACGGCTCCCGCTTCCCCCCCAAGACCTGAAAATAGCGTTGTTGGAGAAGTAGAATCGAATACCACATGGAGTCGTATAAGCTGTCTTATTTCTAGCATCAATTCGAGTTAAGGAAGCTGTATAACTATAAGAAGAGACCATACTCCCTATTAACCAGGTTTCTTGGTCTATTTTGTTACCTCTATTTCAGACATTCCTGCGCTAAGGAATCAAATACGTGGTCCTGCCTGTTTACTTTAATTATTATATGATTATTTATTTATTGTATGCGTCTTTCGATGTACATTACTAACTTTATTAATATCTTTCCAACTAGCAGTTGACAATGAAACAAAAAGGAATATTTTACGTTACAAAATATTTTTCAAATGTAATCCGCTAGCAATAATAAAATATGAAAAATTGCCATGCTGTATACTATGTCTTTGAGCATGTTGACGACGATAAACTTTACTTAAACTTCCTTAACTCAAAAAAATTCTCAATATCAATCTGATGTACCATCGTTTAATACACTATGGCTACCATTAACTTACGTCATATACCATCGGTGATACACGTCATCGCAAAAGTGTTAAATGTTAATAAGTTATTTTAATTTAATGCTATTTCTGTACTAAAATAGAATAGTTTTCAATAGAATAATTTTCCCCATTTTTTTATATTTATAAATATCTTTTGTTAAATGAACTATTATCATACCAGAAAGTCAAATTGAAAAGGCTCTTCATAACACACAAAGTTGTTGGAAGAAATAACATATCCGTTTTTTTAAACTGTTAACTCCATAAATTTTATAGAAAAAGAACTTCTAATATTGTTGTCAATAGTCCTTTCAAGCTATTAATTAAAGTCATAATTTACGACGTGTAGAGCTTAATGGATTTTTTTTAAAAAGTTAATGATCTACTTTCTGTTACATCATCTTAATTGATGCTGTTCTAACTTCGGGCAAAATAAAAATGAAATTATAAGGCGCTGATTTTCTCAAAATAAATTTCAATGATTAATTAACGAATAATGTTGAGATAATGTCTTAAATAAATATAGCATTCTTTCAAATTAGAATAATTGGAGTTAAAATTTCTTATTTTGAATATGTTATTGGAAATTTACGAAATAAAGTTCCAATTAGCTTTCATCGAGGAAAGTTACTTTGTCAGGAGTGAAAATTAATGGTTTGTCGAAACGATTTATTTGATTAAAAATTATTTTCATTTTCAAGCGTTTAATTCATCTTTGAAAGTTTCATAAACGTAATCAAATCAATGGCTTTTTGGGAATTCTGGTAAGATTCTTTATTATGTTGAAAATGGGTTAATTATTTTCTACTAAGCGTTTCTTATGTATTTTGGAAGAAAGTTATAGTATACTTTTAGATATTTTTATTTTATTTTTTCAAAAATAGCTGAATGTTTATATGTCATAATATTTTTAGCAAAACGTATTTGCGAAGTGATGTTAACATCTAACTGATAAGCAACACGAGAGTCACTGCAAACCGAGCTCGTAATTTTTTCTTCAGACACTGTGACGAGGATGATACCTAAGCTGACACATCAATCTCCAAACTAACATACTATACCAATGGCGGAGTCGGGACCAAGACCATATTTAACATACATAAGCCCCGCTACACGGCAGATCTTTAGCGGTATCAAGGTTCGAAAACATGACTCGAGAAAAACAATGCCGACCATGTTTATTAGGCTACTGTGACCATAAAAAAATTATGTAGAATATTTCATTTATTTGATAAAATAGAGATGGTTATAAAAAGAAAATACACCTTTCCTCAATTTCCCTCTTTCATTAAATAAATTAATTGCGATTTTCAAAAATTCTATCAAGTTTATCCATATTGTCAGAAATCATAATATAAAAAAAGACAGTGACCATGAAAACAATTACGCAGATGTAAGCAAATGATCATACTTAAGAGCTGATGGCCGTGCTTGTTTAAATGTTATCGGGTGTTCGAGTCCTGATTCCACTACAGACTATCGTATAATATGGCTTATTCATTCTAAAACTCTTGAGAATCAGTGTTCTTAGTTTAGGAGAGTGTCAGTTTAGTTTTGAAGAGTGGGATAACTCTAGCGTCTCAATTATAATACTGATATCCTATTGCTATATTCAAAATCATAAGTATAATTCGAATAATTAATACTATTAGATACTTTTTAGTTGAGTACGTGTGAGAGGATTTGTTCCAACTGGTGTAATATATATTTTGACAGTTGATTCTGCTATCAAGAGTATGATGAATTTTGCTCTAAAAGCGTGACCTTGTAATCACTTGATTATTTACTGAGCTTTATTTATTTATTTTGACATCATTAAAGGAAAGTTGCGAACCTGAAATTGTTACAATATTCTTTGCAGATGTGAGAAAGTTTCTTCTCTGTTTGGATTCGCTCATTCAACTTGTGTATAGTATGTGTCATTTATAAATGAAATTCACGAAACTAAGCCCATTATCCGAAATATTGGTCGAAATTATTTCAAGTTATATCTGCATAAAACTATAATGGTAACTTGAAATTGCTTCTTTGATGGAAGAAGTGTAATTCACAGTTCCATTATCTCTTCTCTACTGCCTTCAAGAACGTTTTAAGTTCTAATCAAAGAGAAACAGCCCACTTCAACTCTTGCAAAGTGCTTTTTAATATTAATATGTCTATGTCGTAGCTCATCAATACGGAGCTAAGTGATTTATCAAAAATTGAATTACTGAAATACGTAAACAGGCCTTAAAAATTCAGATTTAATTTAGTTAAAATATGTGTGGCAACTATTCCGTTTTATATGTTACAAATGTATTTAACACTGAAGCTCGAAAACATTTAATGTGAAATTTTATTATGATTTTATTTAATTTTCCGAAAAAATATTTCCTTTCTTTTTTTTTCTCTCTTATATTGTAAAATTCAAAATGTAAATTTCTACTATGTCAAAATAGATCTTTTTTTTTTTTTTTTTTTTTTTTTTTTTTGAGATAATAGAACAGGTATATTGATTAAAAAGTTTACATAATGAAACCACTAAGCAACTGAATGTCTCTCCTAGCGTACTCTAATGATATAGAAATAGCTTAGAACATCCTGTCTAAAAGCAGACTTTTTGACGCTACACATGTATTACCACACTTTCCGAAAATCATTCTAGCTCTCCATGTGCGAGAAAAATAACTTTCCAATGTCTGAACTCGTTCTAGACAGTTTTATAAAAATAGGAAGAAAACTTTCGGCTGCCACACATTCTCCAAAACATGTCTTCGCATTAAAATATACTCGTACTATGCTACAATATGAATATTGTATATCTTTTTTAAACTGAATCCACAGAAATAGCATTTTATTGGTAAATTAAGCAATAAAAATAGGACTTGAATTAGGCTATAAAAATGTCAACTGGACGAGGCAATGACGGCTATCAGCAGTATTTATAGATTAATCCTTATTCATGAGTCCTTACTCTGTTTTCATGTTCTAATTTTGGTGGTAATAAGGAAACAGTTCCAATCTCCAGAAGTAATATCTGGAACAATTACAGAAGAAAAAGGATTTCTATTGGAGTCAATAACACGCTTATTTAATAGAGGAACTGAATAATCAAAGGCGTATGTAGAGATCAATATGATCGTTATGAATGACTCTATGCTGACTCTATGCTGAATCAATTCTAGAGGATGTTACTGCACGGCCATAGTTATGCCTGTTGACAAATATTCCTTTAAATCAAAATATTGAGTGAATAAAAAGATTTGTATTGGAGCTCTCAAGAACATTTCACTTCAATTATGCTTTTAGAACTATAAATGACGTTATTTTATTTGAGAGCATTTGCTTATTAAGGAACCGTGACTTAAGTAATAGACATTCATGTCCATTAATAGACATTCTATGTTTAAATGTAGGGAATAAGAGATATCTGATAAGGAAATAAAGGAATGTATAAAAACAACGTTGTTGGACAAAATGATGGAGCAGAAAGTGAAAGAGATCGAAAGGTCTGGATAGAAAGTTCGAATGAGTTTTTATGCTTAGAAGAGAGAGCAAACAAGCTTTCGTCACTTAATATTGCGATATTATCCAATATATATTAGATTAAAATTGAGTTTGTTCCTGAGTTGGACCTCTTTACAGTTATTTCAGATAAGTAGTTTCTCGGGCTGTTCTTTTGTTGAAGATTTTGAAGGGTCTCTGATCTACGTTCGTAACAAAGAGCTTTGGATCCTTTTAAGCATTTTCTGCACTGACTCAATCCTCCTATGGACTTTAATGAATTGCGATTGTCCGAATCTGTGAAAGTTACGAATATGGGATGTCGCAGATCGATTCATCCTTAAAAAAGTGTTATAAGAAGACATTGGGACATACGTTTTACTGAGATCTAGCCCTAAATTCTCTTCAATATCTTTAAGAAAACTGAAACGCTTTCGACAAGAAAATTAAGCAAGAATGATGCTAAATTTAAGTAATCATCACTTTTTGAATTAAAAACAATGAAGTTATATTTGAATACTGAAATATCTGTATATTTATGCAACGGCTTATAACTGGGAAATCATATTTATTTACATACCTAATCATATTTCTTAAAAATTACTATTTTATGGTTATATTTATATTACTAAATCATGTATTTACCTTAAGGTACATCTAGAATAACATTTACTGCATTTAAATTTAAAATTTTACAGAGCGCTTAAAAGTATATTTCTTCACTGAACTTTAAAAAAAATTTTAAAAATTAATTTAAATGATGTTTTAAATTTTTTAAATTTTTTCTATTGACATTTCATTTAATTCTTATACAATGATCGTGTAGAAATTAAATATTTATGAGTTTTTATTTAAAAACGGTAAATTCAGTGTACAGAAAATAACCTCGTTTCATAAAATATCAGCATTATGGAAGAAATAGATTTTGACGAAAGTGTACCAGAATTCTGAAAAAACACATTTTGAGAAAAACTCAAATACAAATAATAGTTCCCTTCGGCAGGGTACGTTTGCTTACATTTTTAAGAAAGAATTTTGCAGCGTTCTATTTATCAAATACTCATAAATAATACATCTACGGAATCAGCAAAACGTTCTTTATTTTTAACTACAAAATATAGAACATTTCAAATTTTTTCGTGCCTCAGTTATCTTAAATAGACTGCGACGATTGTTATTTCTCATACAGTTCAAATAAATTAGCTTCATTCAAGTAAGAAATAAGGAAGAAATGACAGTCGCATATATTTTATATAAAACATTACCATAAATCCACTTGAATTAATCTTTTAAAATTTTTATCGTTTTTAAAGATACAAAATTATGCAAAGTTTTTAAATATTTTGACAATTTAAAATATCAGCAAAAATAATTTATATATATATATATATATATAAATTGTTGATAATTTTTGTAAGCACAAACGAAGAAGCTCAACAATTTTTATTCTTTAAAAGTTTTCGGAAACATAGGAAACTAAAATATTGTTATATCTTTAAATGAGGAGCAAAACACCAAGAAATCTTATCATAATAGATTCAGTTATAAATTTTTAATTTGTATTTTTAAATGTTGCAAAAGCTTTGGAAATTACAGCTCCTTTTTATATTATTAGACAATATCTCAGTCATCCTTTCAGAAACATCCTGGACAATCTGGATTAAAAATTATAGAAAATGTATTGAGTTTAGAGCAACAATGTATATTAAGAAACAATAAATTAATTTCAATTACATTTTTAATATGTAATTATTATTTGAACCTGTCATCACAGTTAAACTTGTAATAAAATGAAAGACTCCGAATTATGAATAAGCAAACTTGTTCATAAATTTTCGTTTGAATTAGGCGACTAATCTTTTATTGAAATATTAGGAAATGTATATCTTACGTATATAGCTTTGGATAGATTTATAAAAGCTTAAGGAATGTTTCATCGTTATGACATATTCTGCTTTGGTAAAATAGTCAAGCATTATGGTATTAGATGATTTGTAAAAATAAAAAAAAAATTGCTCAAAGAAGAATGTTTTATGGTATGAAAAATTTTGCTTTTAAGATACATTACATCTGGAATATAAATTTATATTATAATAACAAGCTTTACGCAATTTTTTGTTAATGTTAATTTCCGTATTCATAAACACCTGAAAAACCAATAATTGTTAAAAACACAAAGTTCTTACATGTCTACAAATTTATGTAAGCATCTTCTATACTTAATCCAATTCTAATAGAATATTGTATATAAATGATTTGTATTTCTGCACATTTTTTAAACCTACTACTAAATATTTAAATTTAAACATATGCATGTTTGTTTGAAAAGTCACTATCTATTTTAAAAGCCCAAGGCTCGAGCATTCTATAAAATCAATGTTGAAATCAGTTAACTGGTTTTATATAAATCCTATATCGAAAAAGACTGATTTTTGAATGAGATTATTACATTTTTTACAAGCCACCCAAGACGCTATTGCTTTAGATAGGTGGGGCGTTTTGACATACCAGATCACCTTTTCAATTTTTATCGTTTGCTTCAATAATAACTACATTTAATTTAATTATATTGAACTTAATACTAATATGTAGTTTGATTTAATATTAATTACACGTAGCTAATATAATATTCATAATAATAATTATCGTTTGTTTTAATTTTAATTACATTTAGTGGCCGCGGTGGCCTAATGGTTAAGGCAGTGAACTCTAGGCCGGCAGTTTTCATTAAGACGTGGATTCGCACTACTAAAGACCTGCAGGATAGCCTGGGCTAAAGTACGGTAAATCTGATGGAGTCCAAAGTCCACCCGCAGACGTGGTGTTGAATTTAGAAAAGGAGATGATAACTCATGTGTCCTCCTCGTCACTTGGTCAAGGTTCGAAATTATGGGGGCCATCACCAATTACCCTCGTGTGGCTTCTTGAGCGACGTTAATTACATTTAGCCAAAATATATTAAATTTAATAACTTATCGTTTCCTTTAATATCGGAAAAGCTTACTATTGTCCATTTCTGGATATATCTAAGTTTTCTTTAATTCTTTTTTTTATATTTAAATGAGAAATTTAATAATAATTATAAAAGAAGCGCACCTTGGATGGCTAAATCTGTTTTTTGCTAAACTTTGTATAGAACTTTTAATTATTTTTTATGTAAAACAGAAGAATTATAATTTCTGAGATTCTTCCATAAGAAATATTATTTACTCTTTTTGAATAAATTCTTACCAGAAATTAAAAGAATATTTATCTCTTAAAGAACCTGATGTATGTGTGTTTGTCTTATGCATTGTTAGTAATAGCCTTATTACTTTTGATTTATCCTTAAAAAATAATAGACTTGAGGATAAATATTGATTTGATCAAAATGCATACGTGAAATATAAATGAGTTTTTCAGTATGAAAAGAAGAAACTTGTTTGATTATTAATAAAAAGTAAAAATCCATTTCTATTTTGGGTTAATAGAACTATTTATTAATGTGTAATAAAATCACAAAATTGTCACCACATCTGATTCATCAAAAAAGAAAAAAAAATTAAAATTAAAATTTTTTTCGAAAAAATACAACAGACTGTTAGAGTGATATAAATTGACTCTAGTTTCTTCTCTTTTTTTCTTTTTTAATAATTGCAGTAATTGTAGAGCTAAATATTTGAATATGGAATCAAAAATGTAATTCAGTTGTAATCTAAACACTGATTAAGAAAATGTTTGTCATCCGTTCTATCATTTTGATGGAACGAATTTTACTTAGTTTCGAATTCATGCAGGGATTTCTTTAGATCATGTGGTATTGCATGAAGGAATTTTCTACGGACGCAGGACTATCTCCGCACTGTTACTACCCTTCCTTGGCCTGCCCGATTCCCAGATTTGTCTACAATCGAGCATTTCTGAAATCATTTGGGGCGGCGAGTTGGGCATCCTACGAGTTTGAACGAACTAAAGGCAAGGTTACAGCAAATATGGAACGAAATGTCTCAAGACATCATACAGAACTTGCATGCCTCAATGCCGGATCGTATCGCATCGAGCATTCGCGCTACAGGGTATTAAATCCTCCGTTCTTTTGCCTTTTTCTCTCAAATAAATGATCCTTTTTATATGATTTTCTAATCATGTACTTATATAAAGTAGTCATTACGTATGTAAAATTTCGTTTCATTTTGACGACTCCTTCTTGGTGCGATAATTTTATTTATATATGAGTATATATATATATATATATATATATATATATATATATATATATATATAATTGTGCGCGTGTGTGTGAGGGAAAGAGAGAGAGAGTAAACTAAACTTATATATGTATATATAAATCATCTAAACTAAACAAAGTAGTTATAAATTAAAAAAATGATCAATGAATTTATAAGTTTAATAATTCTTTTTCTCTTTTTATAAAACTACTTTTTTACATAAAATTACTTACATTTTCTATTTAAATGAATCTAATTACTTTTTACTCAAAATGTTTTTTGTTTCCAAACGTGACTGTATCTGTAGAATGGTAAATAAAGTTTGTAAATAAGAAAATGGTCCACTTAAGGATATGCAAATTTCGATCAAAAGTATAACTTTGAATATTACTTGCATGACTGATGGTAATTTCATAAAACTTTGATACGAGGAATCAAAAATTTCTCAAAATTATGCATGCAATAAACTCACTTTTGTTTTCGTTACTGCCTTTACTCATGTGCATTTTGATTACATAATAAAGTCAGTAATTTAAATTTTACTAATATAATTTTATTTATTTTAGTAATTTAATTTTTACTAATATATTTTTATTAATATAGGTTCTTATGATATGCATTAGAAAATTGAGTATAAAATCACCTTTTAATTTGGGCAAACATTCTTTCAAATTTTTAGTATATATTTTTTAATCGTCAAATGCTTTCATCTTATCTTCATCTCACAATGTTTATCTGACAATAAATACCCAACCCCTTTAGGCTCCCAAAACTCAGAAATATTTATTACATTTTCAAAGTATGCTTATTTTATGATGGGGAATCAGCTATTTAAAAAGAAATATCGATAACGAGAAAATGTTTCTTTTCCCTTCACAAATTAATTATTTACTTTAATTGAGCGAATTTGTTGTTCCATTAACATAGAAGTTTACATTGTTAATGAAGACTGAGTGACTGAGAGTGATGCTAATTTTGTCCACTTAAGATAAGAATTGCAATTGTTACCAAGGGTGTAACATGATTTTGATTAATATGGATGAAATATATACGAAAGAAAATTTAAGCTATTATTGTTTGAAGAGTAAGAAAACTTTAAGAAATGTGTATTAACAGAACAATTTTAAAGAGAAATGCTCGTTAGCTACTGAAAGAATACCTTACTTTGAACTCTTTTCTCAATAACGACCCGTGGAGTAGCCAGGAGGTTGCAAATGGATATTTGTTCTCCGCAATAGTTTTTCTCATGATTGAAATATTTCGGAATAATTCTGTTAAAGTAGATATTCTAAATTTTAAACATAAGATTTTTTTTTCTTCTCATGCTTAGTTTTTTTTTTCCTCACGGAGAGAAAAAAGGATTTCAAATAAACTGATTCCTGAGTAAAAAACAGAAAAGTCTGTGATGTCCCTAAAAGAGTGCCTCTGGTTCCAAGTTTGTACACGAAGAGAGGGAGTATATCCCTAAAAGATGCAACTCCTCCCCCCCCCCAAAAAAAATGCAATTTTTTATTGTGATGATGTCTTAATAGTTTTTTAAATGATCTTTACTTTATAAGTTTTTAGAGCTTGATAAAATTATATCAATACTTGAACAGTTTTAACTTGTAGAAGTAGGTTTGTTATAGCGTATTATTTACTTTTCACGAAGTGGTAATTCTGAACCACAGAATTGCTTCTGTTCATTGCAATGACGGTATGCAACCCCCAAAATTATTTTCTGGACACGCCACTGGTAACAACTATAACATTTTATATAATCCCATTGTATAGTGAATTATCAAAACAATACTTTTTAAAGCGGTTTATTCGAAACGAAGAGAGTAACATAGTTTTCATTACAGTTTTCTTCTGGTGATTTGCTTCCATAGTTTTCTGTATACATGCTCCATATTTGCAATTTTAATATGGGAAATAAGTGTTAATTTCGACTATTTCGAAACCCAGGGACACTGAAGGTAAGTTTTGAAGTAAAAAAATAAAATATCACTTTAAAATCAATTTTGTCTCTCACAATATTTCAATTTTTCTCTTCTCGTTCTACTCAATTAAATGATTAATGAAAGCTTCTAGTATTCACTTTACGTCAATCCATCAAAAACGTCGTTTCTTCCTTTCCTTTTTTTCAGTGTTCAATATTTTCAAAAATACGAATATTAAGTTGAATTATAACAGAAAATATGAAGTTAATTTGATACTATTTCCAATTTAAAATACTTCCTAATCAATTATAAATTCAAATCTTGTCTGATTGTATAATTGATATAGAAGCGTTTCATTTGCGAAATGGTTAGGAAATTGTTACTAGTATTTTTATTGCAAGTTACTCCACGTTAACTGAGATATATTTTGTCTTAAATCATTTTCATTAAATCACGCTGCAAATTTATCTTAATAAATATTACTCCTTTAATAAAAATAATGTAATAATATAGCTCCATTCACTAATAAATGAATTAAAAGGGTAATAATTATGACAATTGTTAAATTTGCTAACTCATTTCAAAATTGTACCATAGAATACCAAAATTATTTTTCTGTTATGCCTTCACTAAGCGTACGATGTTTTAAATGAGATAAAAACCAACTAGAGCAAGAAAAATTAGCTTATGATAAATATTTATCTGGTACAAATGATATAAAACGTGGTAAGAGCATTAATGTTTACATTTCAGATATTTTCAATAAAAAATCCAGATAAAGGAATAAAAAAAACCAGCATATGAGAAAGAAAGGTGCATACACATCATTAGAACAAAAATTGCAGTATTGTTATTTCTTCTCTTATACATTCTGCGTTAAAAATATTTATTTTAAAAAACTCATAATGCTGTTGAATGAATAAAACACATCAAATAAAAAAAATTCTATTCATTAAAATATTTTTACTGCATTTTTTAAAGGTATCGTGCTTCCATTTTTAAAAGTTCGAGTCACAGCCTTAGGATATGATTTATTTGTATTATAATATTCTTCTTCATTTTTATCTAAGAAAACTTTGAAACATGGCCGAAGGGTGAAGCATGTGTTGCGGTTTCATATTCTGAATTAAAAAAGCTAGAAAGATATGGATATCATATCTATATAAAAAAAGGACTAAGTTTTGATCGAAGTTTAGAAAATTTTGTTGTTTATGTGCCTTTTCAATAACTGAATACTTCACAACTATAGAAATTAAACCTCCAAATGACAATAAATCGGCGGCACGTTCGATGTTTAAAATTCTCGCTTACAATTTTTTAATAAAAGAATAGGTCATCGAATTGCGTGGTTATTTTTATATCTATTTTTTTTAGCTAATTGAATCGAAATCAAATAATTAGTAACGAAACCGCAATGTATTTTTAAACTTATATTTAAAGCGATACAATAATGTAGTGCTTAAAAAATGAATGCGAAGCCCTTTTAGATCTAAATATATTTATTAAAAACCTTTTGACTTATAATAAGCTTTCAGTGTTGATTCTAATGATAATAGTAATAAAAAAAATTCAGATAGATAAATTTGCCGTGTGTTAAATGTTAATATAGTATTGATTCTATTGATAATTGCTCTGAAAATGTTTCAGATCAACAAATCCGTCGAATGATAAATTTTAAAGCAGTGTTGATTCTAATTATAATTCCAATGAAAATAATTCAGAGTTAGACAAATTTTTCATAGAAAGTTATACTTATGAATTGGATAATATTATTATTGGATATAAGAAAACTAAATATATTCCAGTTTCGAATGTGTTTAAACATTTTTATAAAACAATATAATAAAATATACCCGCGTTAATGTCTTAAAATTAATTTCATGTATCACGTATTAAAATAACTTACGTTGTTCGGTTTTCAATATTTTTAGTAAACTTCGTTTCTATGTCTTCCTAATTTCCTAATTTTCCATGAGTTCTTAATCGTTTTTTACAATGTAACGTATTTTAATGAATAAGATTCAAGATAAATTAGTATTCATGAACAGTAAATAAAAATACAATCTTTATGAAAGAAATAATACCTCATTTGGTTGCAAATTGGCATTTAACTTCAAAAAAGATCATTCACTCTCTCAGCACAGGGACATTTTGGGATTAAATCAGATTTGTATCTAATGAAACTCACTTTTATTTATTGAAGCATTGGTTTTAAAATATTCTTGCAACGTAATGGAATTGTATTATTTTTCTAGTTTAAATTTGTCTTTAGAAATTTCTGAAGTATCCAGTAACAAACATAGAAGAGCTATGATCAGACAAGTCGAAAAAAATAACGACTACAGAAATTAGTGAAAAACATTTAGTTGACTCCAAATTATAAAATGTGTCATTGCTTATGAAACAAATAAATATAAAAGAATACTTTTTTCGAGTCAAGAATCTAATGAATGGAGGTATAAGTTTTTTCTGTAAGCTTTTGCATTTAATTTAGGAGTTATTCTTTGATAATTCAAAGGATTCAAAGAATTCACATAGGAAATTTAAATTGCAGAAAAATTAAAGAATTCATTTTCTTTTTACAAATATAATATTTCTTTAAAATGCATCAGAAAATTAATTTTTGAAACAAATTTGGCGTGTGTTGGATCTATTTAAAGAGAAAGAATCATCTTTAAATAGAAAAATATCCATGTTACAGTGCGAGAACAGTAATGAAAATAACCAATGTTGAGACCAGAATTACATATAAAGATATATTTTACTTCCATTGTATGACAACGATAACTTCGTTTAGCTTAAGATATATTTAATTCGATAATTTATCATCTGCTAGAATTTTATTATCTGATCAGAATAGTATTGTCTTCTTTAATAATTTATTTTTTGCTTTAATTCTAATTTTTAATTTAACGATTTGATTTTTATCACATAATCGCTTATTTAATCTTTCTTGTTGTTTGCACTGGTTTTTAAATTCAAATTTTCGAATTGTTTTGATTTTTAGGGCAAAACAATGATTGAATAAACAATTAACATTCGCCCAACAGGTCAGTTTATTTTAGAAATTTTAAGTTAATCATTCTAGGCAGAGTTATTCGTAAAAATGATATTATAAAATTTTTAATGCTAGCAGAAAAGTTTTTCTTAATTCAACAAACAGTAGAAAAGAAATGTACTATTCATATCTAACTATAATTCATTTCCATAATAAGCGTTTTTTGTTGTGCTGCATGCATGGAATTGCCATGTAATTTAACACTTTTTAGGGCAAAAATAAATTTGAAACGTCAAAATTTTATTTAATTTAACAAATAATTCTCTTTTATTATTACTATCTAGTCATGTGGCATTTATCTAACATAAAAACTTGCAATGAGTGGAATGCGAATGAGATTAGAGATATTTTTCTATTATACAGTATAATCTTGCTACAACGATATCCTCTATAATGATAATTCTTTCTATTACGATATTATTTCATGGTCCTGGCTTAATTTCTTTCAGATTAATGTAAAGCAGTTTTCTGTATTACGATATTCCTTACAACGATAATTCTCTCTACAATGATGGTAATATTTTCCTTCCTATCACAATAATTGTCTCTATTATGATATATTTTTTTTCAAAGTCCAACTGATGTCTATGAATTAAACGGTCTACAAAGAAAGCCTAGATAAAATGTGGTTGGACCGTTGATGTGTATGTGTGAGTATGTGGCTTATGTTCTCAAGTAACACTTTGTGTCGGAAAAACTTCAACGAAGCTTACATTTCCTGGCAAACACAACGTTGAAACTTACTCTCCTCCCTCTCTTTGAAAAAATAGTCGAGGATTCTGTTACCGGAAGTGGTACATAAGACCTTGAAGCGTCTGAGAGTAAACTTCATGATACGCTATTTTATCTACACTTAAGAACCATAAGAAATTTAGCCTTCGATAAATTGTGTCAATTACAGGAATTCGAATCGGGAATTATTCTCTTACTATGCTAAAAGATTATTCACTAGATCTCATTCAAGAGTTTTGTGTTTATTTTGAAACTTGTTAAATGAAGATTGATAAAAATGGCTCCAAGAAGACATATATTCATCGAAGTGAAATTCAGTAAACATTTATCAATAAAAGATATTAATAAAGGTATGAAGCTAGCTGAGGTTTGCAAAAAATACAGATTTTACAATTGTCTGTCGCAACATCTTCGAAGCTACGGAAGGAAATTGAAAACATTTTCAACTCTAATGACATTGATCCTCAATAAAAGAGGTTAAAAACAGCTTTAAATGACAAAATAGAAGTTGCTACTTTGAAATGGTTTAGAGAAAAACGGTATTTGATTGTACCTTTAAATGGGCCAATCATTTGCTAGCAAGCCAGATATTTGCATGTATGATAGAGAACCCAGATTTCAAAGCCAGCATTGGATGGCTAACAAGGTTTCGAGATCGAATTGAGTTATCTGTCCATGAGTTACATGGTGCAGAAAAATCAGTGACCTAGGTGAACAGGTGTCAGAAAAAAATGTGTAAAATTTTCAAAAAATATTTTGTTGATAATGTCTATAACGCAGATGAGATGGGATTATTTTACCAGATGTTTCCTGAACGAACATTAGCTTTCAAAGGAGAAACCTGTAAACTGGGTAAGAAATCCAAACAGAAGTTAACAATATTGTTATGTACAAATATGTCGGGAAAGGATAAATTAAAATCTCTTGTAATTGGAAGATCCTTAACACCAATATGATTTTAAAACATTAAGAGCAGAATAACAGTAGACTACATTGAGAACAGATAAGCTTGGAGGACTTCAAAAATATTTAGCGAATGGTTATGGAAATTAGGAAAAGATATGAGATCGAGTAAGAAAAACATATACTTTTAACTGACAACAGCTTTGCACATAAACCCATTCCAAAACTGCAAATAATAGAAGTTTACTTCTTTCCGCCAAACACTACTCCAGCTCTACAGTCCCTCGATATGAACATTATAAAATGTTTCAATTGGTATTACAGAGAACAATTTGTGAATAAAATGATTTTTAATATTGATTAAAAGCACTCAGTGCCAATTACTGTAAAAGATACACGTGAATGGATTACTGGGAGTTCATGTGATATGAAGCAACAGTCCATATCTAGCTGTTGGAAAAATGCTGATTTCATTCAAACTGACAAAAAGGAGTCAAAGTGATACTTCTTACGGATATTCTAAGAAAGAAAATACTATTTCATGTCTTCAAAATTCCTTGACCGATTACTAACATAAAACTGTAAAAATGTTTGAATTACCTGTTCATGATTATTTAAATATCAATGATGAAGTTCAGATATTTTCGGAAGTAACACATAAAGACATTCATTCTGAAATAAGAAGTGATGAAGCTGAAGTAAAAGAGTCAAAGATGATGATGTAAATGAAAAGGATGATTCCACTACGGTAAAGCAAACTTATCTCCTGGAGAAGTAATGTACTCAATTGATGCTCCTCTTAACAATATTTCTAGCTTACCCAATGTACAAGAGGAGCATCTAAGTTCTTCAGATCATTTCGTTCTTTTTTGCATGAGATAGTCTCTGGATAATGCAAAATATCAAACCAAAATTTCTGATTTCTTTTTTGCAGAATTCCATATGAAAAAAGATTAATTAATAAATATGTATTTTTATTTACACTATCTATTAGATTTTGCAGAACCCTTTGGGATTTTACCAGTTAGTACATTAAAAGATTATTATTTAAATATGCGATGAACATTTGTAGGCCATGTCGTTGTCGAAATCCTGGGCAAGGGTACTTCACTAAGACTTGTAGGTTATAGAAATTACTCAACACTGTAAATATGTTATTCTCACTCCCCTTAATATATATTGTTTGCGTGAAAGCGAGGGGGTGTTGAGTGTCAGCAAAGCACCCCTGGTGACGCCACTTGATATGAAGAACAAAAATTCTTATAGATTCACTCTATAAGGATAATTCTCTTTAGAACGATATATAATTTTGGCCCCCAAAATATCATTATAGAGGGATTTCACTGTATATATTTTATCTTAATACTTTTGTACAAAAAGATACTTTTTTTAAATCAGCTAGCAATATTTCTGAATACAATATATAAATAGCCATTGGAATTGCTCGGATCTTTCAACAACAAATATCCTAGAATTAAGAAGTATGTTTCAGTTGCAATCAATCAAAATTAAGCTAACGTTTTACGCAACAAGCAATTTTTCATTATCGTTACATCATTTTAGGTAATATGTGATGTTGTCGAATATATATTGTTTCAAGATTTATTTATTTATGAACGTTTATTTTAACTCTTATGGACAGTCCTATTTCACTCACTTTCACTAGTTATGTGGATGTTTTGTAAACTACAAAGAGTACAAGCCAATAATACTTAATTATCTTCACCACCGAGATTATTAGCATGTGCTAACTTGTTATTGTTTTGATAAAGTGACGTCAACAAAACTGCGCGGTTATTAAATAAAGGACATGGTGTTGAGTTCAAAAGATTAACATCATAATACGTTATGATTAAAATAATCATAATTAGCTTGCTAAAGGTATATTTACATTGCCAAGACTTATTTAGTTTCATAATTTATCGTTAGTTCTTATTTCTATATTTAATTTAATAATTGATTTTTATGACAGAATCACTTATTTTTTATTTATTTTTGCTATTTAATTATATTGACGCTGTTTAGTATTTTAGAATATTTTTCAAGTTAAATTAAAAATACATTAAGAATTAAAAGAAAGTATATTCTTTTCCTGGTAGTTATTGCTTCTGTGAGTCTAAAGCTTAATAGTACGCTTATGCTTAACATTCATCAATATTCCTTTTGGGGAACGGGAGATATAGATTTGGATGATGATGGTTACCCAGTATAAAAACTTGAATAATTTATTGTCGAATTAGCTATCTACAAAATATGAAAGTCTCTTATAACCTGAATAAATCTTCTAAGAACTTTAAAATGAAATTAGCAAAACCAATTTCAATTTTTTAAATATTTACTATCGCTTGTTTATTTCTACTTATGTTAGATTGACGGATTTTCTCTAACTATTTATTTTACATTTATTAGTAATTTGTGTTTGTTTCGTCGTTCCCAAATAAATATATTAGATACAACGTTGAATCAATATTCTAATAAATGCAGTTACTTCCATGGCAACCAACTAGACAACTTTTTCGAGACTAAAAGTATTCCTAGACACTTTCCTTTCTTAAATCTAATACCAGTCTCGTATTTAGATATGTGTGCTTTCTTGGGTTATGCAAATAAAAAAATATTTGACGTTATGCAGCTGTTTTATACTTCTAAGCTCCTTCCTTATTTTGTTGTAGTAAACAGTATTCTATTTACGTTACTCAGATGCATGCAATTGTATAGACAAGAACTATTTTCTTCGTGAAAAAAGTTTGATTTCTCTGTGCACTTACGTTTCTCTTCTTTTTAGATATCCTTTATAGCTAGCTCACTGCTATTTGACTTCTGGATAGAAAACATTCAGTTTTTTTTTTATTCTTAATAGAAAATATCTGTATGCCTGTAATAAAAGGTACTATGGCCGTTTTTTTTAAAAAATAGAAATCAGTAATGTTTTGAAAAGTAATAACACTTAAGAGAGTGGAATGTACTATAATATAAATGTAGAAATATGTAAATATTGAAATGTGTAAAGGCGCATTGAAGTACATTCATTAACAAGTAAGCTGTAAGCAATGAAACGACAAATAAAGACTTTTAAAGCTCCTCTCTAATAAAATTTCAATAATGAACCTAACGTTCTTTACGACATAATGTTCTTTTCTCCAGTATATAGATATATTATTGTACAAAAAATTAAAAATAAAATTTTCGATCAAGGAAAAAAGTTCAGTAATTTATTGTATTAAAAATTTATAAACTGAAAGTTATGTATAATTAATACTGTGGGATTTACATAATAAGTTCAGTAGTTTGTGAATCAAATTCATCCAAAGATATCGTTTTCATAATAAAAAGAAAATATTTGGTTCAGATTATTGTATGTTTGAAGCTTAAAAATTAGCTGTTAAAAGGTTTTGAAACGGTTTTTTTTACGTTTTAAACATTAAATTTACGTTTATGAGCATATAAAACAAAAGTTCTACGATAAAAAAAAACCATGCAAAAATTAGAATTCAATTACATCATATCATTTAGCGTTGAATTATATCTTCTGTTAAGTATAATTATGAGAAATTTGTGTGTGTGCGTAAATTTTATGTGAGCGCGTGTAATTTTCTTTAAATGTTCGCAGCTAAAATTTTTTAAAAAAACTTACAAATTGGTCAGACGACTTTCGTCAACGTTAATCACTTGAAAATGGAAATCAGTATTTCTATGTAAAAAAAAATCTTAGTTACGTAATCTGATTAAAACAAAAAGGGTTTTTTTATTCTGTATTTATTAAACGAAATGTTTATTTTTTGGCCAAATTTGAGTAAAATTCTTTCTCAGTTACATTTCCAATGCTTAAAGAAAATTTATGAACTGCTTAAATTTTTAAGACTGGGAAAAACAAAAATGTCTATCTCTCCTTTCTTTCAATCCATGTTCAATGTGGAAGACTTTCGTTAGCTTTAAGAATTACTAAACCATATTTCAAAAATATTTTATGTACAATAAAACTCAAGGAAATATAGACTTTAGATTTGTAACAAAAATTCTGGAAAATCACTGCGAAAAATAGTTTTTTTTAGCGTCTTAGGAATTTGGATTTTAAATAAACGTTGATAAAAATCAGGGTTTATCTCAAATCCAAATATGAAAGACAATTTTTATTATCTGTACACTTATTTAATAAATCCTGAATTGCTTTTACGAATATTGCCGGCATAATATATTTACAAAAAATAGCATTGTAAAGGAACAATAACAACATAAGACAGGAGAGGGAAAAACTATTTTACTGGAATTATTTTACTTAATTATTACAATTAAGTTTTCAACATGACCAACTTCGCAGCAAAAGTTAACGCATTGTTTGAGGAGGATTGTTGATAACAATGACAAACATAACATCTCTGTTTAAGTTCGCGTTTCATAGCTTTTTGCAATTCTGAAAAATTTAGTGGATTATATACATATACCTCAGATTTCATATAGCCTCCAAAATCAAAAATCTATTCAAGTGAATCCGGTAGATTGCGTTGTTTATGAACTTGCAAAGCTACGAGATGTGACTCAATCTCTAATCGAACATATCTGTATGGAAGAGTATCATATTGCATCCATATAATGACTTTAACGACATTTCGTTGCAGCAATTCTTATATTACCAGTTTCGGCAACAGTACTGAATACCGAGAACTTGTGATGGAGCCCATCTCATACCTATCATAGTATCTTCTTTGAAGAGGTACTGACCAACAACACATTTACTTCCGATTATGCAACACACAGTTACCTTAGCTTCACGTAAAGGCACTGGTGTAATATCGTGAGAATTTTAGTATGCCCAGTGAATGCAGTTCTTGCAGTTTGCGTTCCCAGTTAAGTAAAATCGTGCCTTATCCGTCGATAATATCCACTTCAGCCATCTACTTTCTTCAGAACATCTGATAAGGAAAAATTATGACACTGTTGCTTGTATACCGGTTGCAATAACTGGTCAAGATAGAATTCATAAGGAAACATCCACTTAACAGGGCACAAAAGCTGAAGAATTGTATTTCTCGATACATCTACATTGAAGGAAACTCTTCTTGCAGTAAGCAATGGACTTGCAATAAATGAATTATGCCTTTCCTCAGAAACTTCATTAGGAATAGATGTCATCCAGATAGCAGTCTATCTTATGTTACATCCTGTTTTTTAATATTCTTTTAGTAAACCCTGCACAGATTTTACAGAACAGAGGAACTCGTCTTAGCTTAAGATTTCGATGATAAACTAGTAACTCTCCGTCACTAAGGCCCCATCATAAAGTTGTTTTCAGCTGTAAGACAGCTGAAAACAGCTTTATCAATTCACCTCGTTATTTCTCACTGACATCTTGTTCTCACATCTCAACACCTGATTGAAGTAGCAATCTTCCTCTTGCTTGTTTTGCAATTGCTGTGAATTATGCAAAGTGCTTATATATATATATATATATAGTCGATGGAGACAAAAGTTTGTGGATAGGAAAATTATGTAACGAACAGAAAATGAATAAAATTTCAGAACATTTGAGTGATTAATTTCACTGTAACATAGTTACAAAGTAACGAGTTCAATATGCTGCTGACTCAATACGCTCCTCAGTCTGAATGCAAGCTGCCATACGAAGTGGCATAGAGTGATAAAGGCCCTTATGGTCTCCTGCTGTATTTCTTGTCAAATTTGCTCCAATTTTCGGGCTATGTCATCATCATATCTCAGACATGTTCGACTGCAGAGAGATCCCCAGTCAGCATCATTCGAACCTGATTGAGCCAAGCACCACTGTAATCTAGCTCGACAGAATGCAGGCATGAGTGGCCGGTAGCGTAACGTTCGATACGAGGGTAGATTTCGCTCTATCAGCCGTCTGTCAATTGTCATGGTGGACACTCATGTGCGGGTGCATCAGGTGCTCTGATAGCTGATCTGACAATCACTCTGTTCTCCCGATCTGCTGTGGCCCTATGTCGACAGCTGCCATCAATACTCTGAAGTCTGTCATTGTCCATTCATTCTTGCCAGCATCTTCTAATCGTCATATCTTTTCTTCCCATCTTAAGAGCTATTTTCCGATTTGCCCAACCGTCCTTTTTCAATTCAATGATACGTCCTCTTTCAAACTCTGACAGTTGCTCGTAATGAGCTCCAATCCTGGGGAGAGGCATTTTTCATTCGTTGAAAGGTATTCGAAATCGCAATGAAACAGAAAATATGATTATCAGATTGGGAATCGCTTCCTATATACACTTGCTGGGTGCGCAGTTCTAATGCGCTTTAGCTTCCCCTATTCATTCATTGGACACCACATTTTAATCATTTGCATGTTCGGTTCAAATGTCTTTGCATATGAAATTTCATTACAATTGGGCAAGACCTTCTTGGTGCTTAATTTTTTCTGTTATAAGATATATATATATATATATATATACGAGGGTGATTTTTATAGTATGAACCCATTGCGCATGATGTCCACCCATCCTGTAATGTGACGCCAGATGTATGCAGGCATTATATTTCCCTTCTCTGCCGGTGTTAGTTGTATGGTTGTACTGCTTTGTTTTTCGCCATGTCAATCAGTATTTACGATTGATTGTGAAGTGAGATAAGTTATTCGGTTTTTAAACTCAAGAAACTTTCGTCCTGCTGAAATTTACCTGCAGCTTATCGAAGTTTATGGGAAAGGGTACAATGAATGCTGGTAATGTGAGTAAAGGGTGTAAGCATTTTTAATGCAGGAAGGGCAAATGTTTATGATGAAGAAAGACCTGTACGGCCTACTGTCATGAATATATACGTGACACAAAATGTTGATAAGGAAATGCGCGAAACACGCTATTCATTATTGACGAGCTTCATCAGAAATTTCCACAAGCTTCAAGATTAGTAGTTTATCATATTGTTATTGACAAACCCAAATATAAAAACTTGAGTGTGAGATGGGTGCAGAAAATGTGGACAGAACACAAAGCAAAGCGATTGACACATTCTTTGTCCTTTTTCGAGAGCTATCATAAGGATGATGAATAGTTATTGAGTCACATCGTTACCTGTCATGAAACGGGGATTGCGTAAAACACTCAAGAGTATAAATGTCAATCCATTGAGATGCATCATTTAAACTCCCCGACATGACCACGAAAATCCAACAAGAACCTTTAACACGAAAAATCATGGCCACGGGTTTTTGGAACCATAAAGACTCTTTTTCCGTTAGACATTTTGCAAGGAATGACAATAAATGCTGAGAGAGACTCTGAAACAATATTAAAGCTTAGGCTTGCAATTCAAAATCGCTGGTGGGGACTTTTCTCTTACGGAGTCATTCTGCTTCACGATAATGTTCCGCCTCGCGTTGAGGCAAAAACATAGACTCAACTAGACAATTTTCTTTCGGAAGTACTGGATTAGTTACCATACAGTCTAGACTTAGCTCCATCAGTATTTTATCTTTTTCCAAAACTTGAGACATTTCTTAGTGGAAAGCGCTTGGAAAATGATGACATGTTGAGAGAAACTGTTACTAACTGGCTTAACGATCATGCGGCTGAGTTCTTTGATGATGGGATCCAAAAGGTGGTCAGCGACTTAACAAATGTTTAAATGTTAATGGTGATTATGCTGAAAAGTGAAAATTGTTCATATTTTAGTTTGTGATATAACTTACGTTCTTAACTCAAGTCTTACTTTTTCTTTCTTCTTACAAGTTTCTATTACAAAACGGTCCAAAATTAAAACACGCCCCTCGTATGTATGTATATATATATATTAATGAATGACAGGCAAATGTTCAAGATGAACAAAGAACTTTAATGAATGAATACGTGACACAAAAAGTTGAGAATATATATATATATATATATATATATATATATATATATATATATATATGTATGTATGTATGTATGTATGTATGTGTGTGTGTGTGTGTGTGTGTATTCTGGTAGTATGTGGTAGCTTTATTGAAGGGTTGTATGTTTTGGATGTTTCTCAAAAGTGTGTAAAATTACGGACCTCTCAGATTTTCAAAAAGTCCAAATTGAAGGAGCCCGACTAGCTGGAACATGTGTGACTGAAACATCCCAACTTGTAGGCGTTTCTAGAGGTACAGTGTTTAAAAGTCATGAAAGCATACACACAGCGCGGCAAGACAAGTTCGGCAAATGAAAATATTTGAAGGAAAGAGAAGCTCAGTGAAAGAGACCGACGGATATTGAAGCGGATTGTAATCTCTAAAAATCAAACAACTGCAGTAAATGTGACCGCAGAGCTCAATCAGTACCAGGATTCTTCTGTGTCAATATTTACAGTTACAAAGCACCTTCATAAACAGAAATTTTATTGCAGAGCAGAAATTCTTAAGCCACTTGTCATAGATGTTATTGCCAAATGTCGTCTTCAGTGGTGTCACACTCACAAAACGTGGTCGATTGATAAGTGGAAGAAAGTAATATGGTCTCATGAATGGTCTTTGCCACTTTTCCCTACAACTGGACGGGTACAATTTTGGCGGACACCTGCACAAGAGTATGATCGTGATTGTCTCCTTCCAACTGTCAATCATGGAGATGGATCTGTCAATAATGGGCTGCCGTGTCGTGGTCTTCTGCTAGATTTGATCTAGATCTTCTTCAATCTTAACCCAGAAAATAAGGATCACTGAAGTGAAGTATAGAGAAATTTTAGCAGACCAGATCCATCCTATGATGCAAAATTGGTTTCCTGCAGGAAATGGAATTTTACAGGATTTCAATGCAACTATCCATGTAGCTTTACTTGTCCATTAATAGTTTGATGAACCCGAGGATGAATTTAAACATCTACCTTGGTCCGCACAGTCATCCGACCTCAATTAATCGAACCATTATGGTCTATTTAGAGAGTTCAATACTGAATCGATATCTTCCATTGGCGTCTCTCTAAGAACTTTCAAACTATCTCCTTGAAGAAAAGTACAACATTCCTCTAAATAACACTATTCAGCACTTGAATGAATCGATTCCTAAACTAATCCATGCCGTATTACATGCGAAAGGTGGTACTATACCATACTAATAAGAGATTCTTTATAAATCTTATGTATTTCTGTAATTTTAATAACCACTTAAACACACACACACACACACG
>BMAW01124455.1:0-24539 GCA_019974015.1 Nephila pilipes
AATCAAACATTCTAAGGCTCTCAAAGAAAAAGACCTACTTCTAAAACAGACTCCAATCAATCATTTGAGCAACAGAAATCTCAGATTAGGGCAAATAAGATCTACCATGTAAGAAATTAAGAAGAAAATGCCAGTGAAAAACAATCATCCGTAATATAGATTGGTTAATAAAACAATAAATTCAATGGAATTTATTTCACAGAAGTAAGAATTTTCAAACACTCACAATTCCAAATATTTATTTAAATCTTTTAAAATATACAAAAATTATCACGTTTTAAATTGAGATTTTAAAACACTGCCATTGGGGAATAAAAAAAAAATCATAAACAATTCGTTTAATCAATCGGCTGATTCGATTAAAATCTTCTCTGTTTTTGTGAAATATAATCTAACGGTGAACCATTTTACGTTTTCCAAGTGATTAAGATCGTTCCGTGTTTTTTGTAAACAAGGGTTAACTGTTCCACTTGGTTGACTCGTTGTCTTAAGAAGTATTTCACAACTAATTGAAAGTTTGAAAGACAATAGAATTTGGGTTGTCTGCGCGTTCAAAGGCCTTGTAAAGGAAAACAATACGATTTTAATTTCTTTAAAATCATTTATCCGAATGCTTTTTTATGGCGAAGCACAATTTTCATGACGCACGCTCCAAATCATTGATTCAACACACAGATTGATTTTATGTTGTTTACATGCAAGTAAAACAAAGGTTTTGCGAAAAAATCGCCGACTAAATTATACACATAAAGTAATAAATTTATCTAAACGAGCTATTTCAAAATAATTGCCCAATTTTGATGAAGTTACACGAGAACTTTTTTTTCATATACCTCATCTTTTACAAGCATTCAACTGAAAGACATCCCCAGAATCAAAGGAGAACATATTAAATATATATCCTGATTCGAAATAATTTCATGTTCTCGATTCAACTATTCTTTCAATGAATCACACCGCTGCGCTGCTATCACATACGAAAGAGTTTGGGCTTTGCACTTGAAAAGTACGTATTTACTCTTGTGGCCAAACATAAAATGTAGTCATTGTCTCAATCCTGGATATATATCGATAAAGAAAATCCATATTTCTGTTGCAGCTCAGGTAGCCTTATGGTTATAGTCGCAAACTCTTGGCTGTGTTGTAGTTATTGAGTGTCGGTTGGAGTCCTGAAGTGTGTATGTTACCAAAGACATGGTATGTAGTGGGATTGATGCACGTTAAACTTGTCGAGGCTCCAAGTCCTCCCTTTAATGTGGTGTGGAAGTTTGGAGCTCAAGTATCGTCCTCGTTACTTACACACGGCTTAAGATTACGAGGACCGATACCCCTCATGGTAGATCTAACGTGTGACGTTAATAAACAAACAATTAAAATCAGTTCATTAAGATGATTAAAAAGAATGTTTCTCAAAAAAATTATTTTTAATTTGAAGCGATATAATGAATGAACAAACAAAACTTCTTGTCTTGTGTGCAAAATATTGAAATGGGAAAGTTTCTCAAATGCAATAAAATGTTTCATTATGTTTCATAAATGTGTTTGCGGCGGTCCTTCTTAAAAAGCGATCACTCGAGCATTTTGCTCCGCCGTTGGTCGAGGGGTTTTGCGAACACCCAAAACTCTTAATGCGTTTATTTAATTATAAAAAATTTCTTAAGTCAATTGTGCTGCATATTTTTAAAGTACAAGACGTTTATTGAATTATAGAAGTAAAATTATTAAATTTATTGCATACGAATTAGACTAATATTGATATAAACTAAACCAACAACAACACTTTTATTTTAAAATACATAACTTTACATTTTTTTTTTCATAAAACATATGTAAAGCATAGATTTCTAAAATGAGCTTACTTTTTAACTAATGTTAAGGACAATAAAAAGTAAAAAAAAAATTATTTTAATCTGTTTCTAAACATTCAGAGCAGACTGTATTCATATGTTTTAGGCACTTATTTTTCTTACAACGAATGCAAAACAGTTAGTTTTATATCATCCCCCCTTGGACAAATAGTGCAGCGTCCCTCATGTTTTGGTGTATTAATATTCTTTTCACTGTTTTCTGAGTCAACAAGGCTTCTTTTTAGTTTTTTTTTTGTTCAGATTCGTGAGTTCTGATCTCATATCACACAGCTGCTGCACAAGATCCATTCCAATCTTCTCTAATAATCTTGAACGTGTCAATTTTTGACTGAGGAAAAATCAAATGGTGAATAATGGAAGCATTAATTCCTGCTGTGTTACGGTGGCCGCGGTAGCCTAGTAATCACAGCTTCGGATTCGTGGCCGGCGGTTCCAACCTTTTCACTGTGCCACGATCCACTTGCTCCTTCTCACCTTGTCTCGAGGTTACAGTTATCTATTAAAGCACCTACGGTTATCCATTAGCTGTTAATGTTGTAAGTAATTGAACAAACTTCGTAATTGTTACATTTGAACGAGTGATATTCTTATGCCCAATGCGAATTTAAATGTCAAATAAATTATGTTTTTAAATTCCTACTATTAGTTCACACTCTCCCTATATATATTTATTTATATATCTTGTTCAAATTTTCAGTCGGTAATAAAATACATTTTATTCATCCACTCCAGTTCAAATACATTTTTTTAAACTTGTCGCGGATGACCCTTGATTTTAATATGGGTTTTTTTTAGATATTAATTAATTTAATTGGGGGAAATGCAGTTTAGCCCAACAGCTTGGCGCGATTTCAAAAATTGCCAAATTTGGGGGGTTTTTTTTTTTTTTTTTGTGACTGAGTCCGCGAAGCAGACCAGGGTAGCCACATTTGGCAAAATACCGCCAAATAACTTAATAAAAAATAACTAAAATAAAAATTTTCTTTGTTGACTTAAGTAGGAATTGAATTAAAAAGAATTTTTAGAATCTTCATGCCTTCAGATCGAATCTCGTCGAAGCACAAATTTTTTTTATTGGAGTTTCAAATAATTAATTTTAGTTTTATATGGGAGAAAAAAAAATTATCTTACATAAAATATTTAGCAGGATATAAATTTAGAAATAAATACCGTCAGTGACGAAGCGTGTAGATCGCTGGAAAAAGATTTCTTTTCCCACTTAATATTGTGATTCTGTCATATGTACATACATATTTATATTAATTGTAATTTTTTAACAAAAAGTAACTAAAATAAAAAATTTCTTTGTTGACCTAAGCAGGAATTGACTTTAAATTTTTTTTTTATATTACTTGTAAAATATTAAACTGACCAGGATCATTTGAAACAACTGATTTGAGCTATTTGAAGTGTGATATTTACTTGTAGATTCAATTGCACCTTCTTACTCAATACCAAAAAAATTAAAGATTGTCAGCTACAACATATAAGACAAAAGATCCTCACTCTCTTTTTTAAAAATCTTTTTTATAGAACTTTCTTTTTTTACTTACTTATTTTGGAGATACATTTTATACCATTATTTCAAATAATACACAGAGTATCAAAAAAAAAAAAAAAAAAAAAAAAAGAGCGTTCATAATTCCGCATTTCGTTCGTAAATGAAATAAAGAATTTTTTTGAATTTGTTTGTTGTAGTCGATTACAAAATATGAGTGCAATTTGAAAATTATTATTATTATTATTTGAGAAAGCAATTTGAAAATTGAAGGTCTGTAGTAGTGAATTAATTAGATGAAAAATCTTTCAAGAACTTTACAAGATAAATACTTTTTTTTTCTTTAATTAAAACCGTGCAGAATTTTTGAGTATTTTAATAGTTTCGATAATTTAACTGGGAGGAATACCAAAATATTTAACGAAACACTAAATAAATTGCTTAGTTAAAATAAGCCATAAAATTTAAAAAAGATATATCTGGAGTATTTAAAAAATATCACCATTAGATTTAATTTCATAAATAGAATTCTTTCAGAGACAAATGGAATTTAACTTTCGGGAACAAACTTATTCAATTTTGATATATTTCGGAGTACAATAAAGATAAATTAACTCGAAGCCTAAGGGAGAAACTTCACTATTTTTTCAAATTACAAAAACAATTGAATTTCAAAGTTAATCTCCAATGAGCGAACATAATTTTTCTTTCACCAAGCGATTTTAACAGAGCGCGAAAAAGATTTTTTAAAAAGGAAATTTGACTAAAAATACTCGGAAGCGACATTACAAATGGATAACTTGATGTTAAAAATAAATCATGATTAATATTTAAATAAAAATATATAAGGAGTACGATTGCGTGATACACGATAAAAATAAGTCAGGCGATTTTTCTCAACCATAAAATAAATTTGGACATTTTTAATTTCATGGCTGACGAATTTGCAATAGAGTGTTACACTTCAGACTTAATATGTTTCGTTTATATTTTCAGTTTTTTGAATGCTAACTATTGAACAGTTTTCCAAGAGGATAGTAAGAAAGAGTTTTTTACAAGAATTTTCTGTGTGGAAAAATTTATGGACCTCCTTCGTTTCCAGCCACTCCTTAAAAGAGTGATCTCAAGGGAAGAAAGAGCTTCTGAAATTAAACTTATCTTAAAATCTTTGTGTGAAATTAAGCCTGTTAAATAAATAAATAAAAATATAAAATAAATTACAAATCTAAAATATAAATATAAGATTAAAATAATCTTAATAAGGATAGGAATTAGGATCTCTTATATATATAACATACATTTAAAGAAAAATATTTAGGCTAATTTAATAGAAAAATATTTTGATAATAGGGCATTTATCTAAATGCCCTATTAACAAACTTTGTTAAGGTTCCCATCTACCCGCCATTTGATAACGTGGACGCTCTATGGAATTTCGACTTTAATTCTCTCATCTTTACTATTTAATCTATTTGAATGGAATAAAGTGCATCCGAAAAAGCAAAAATTAATGAATGCTTCTGTGGAATTACTTTTCCCCTCTGATTTTTAAAACTATTTTATTACAACGTTTTTCTGAATTTCACTTGGTGTGTGTGTGTGTGTCATCAAATTTTCGATCGTTAATTTAACCAACTTCCCATCAAGCTAGAGCTTTGAAATTTTGGGAATTGTTCGTACTCGCCTAACAATGCAATATTTATACGTTTGCGACAAGTTTTAACTAATATTTCAATAATTTTAATAAGTCAAAATATTCTTTCCTCTAGGCGCTTTTAGGATTGAGGAAAAAATTTCTTTCCCCCTCTAGGAACACCCGGCACTCCCCACACCGCATGAGGTTATCGTAAACCTTTTGTACTCGCAAAGGGGAGATACTATCTCCCCTTTACAATCTCCGAGATAGTAAGGGTTGCTGACTTTTAGTCAGTAATCATTCGCAAGAAAGAAAGTTTCCAATATTAGGCGCCATGTCTTATCACAATAATTTTTTCTGAATTCTGGTTCCCATTCTTTTTTTAATAGAATGACTTACAAACTTTCAAATGCATGTTTTGATTTTATATTATGAATTTTTTAATACGCTTACAAATGTCTCTTTTTAAGTAAATTTTAAAGATAAAAATAACTAACAGTTTTAGCTAATATTTCAATAATTTTCTCTAATAAACTTTGCCACCATATAAAAACTTTGTTTTTAAAAACGTTGGTTTTTATATCGAATTATTTACTCCTATTTTAATGATTCGTTTGTGAGTTTTCCATTCTTTAAAAAATATTTAAAAATCGTAGGAAAAAAGTTTTTTTCATGTTTATTAAGGCTTTTTATGATCGATATATTTCATGCCCTTTACATTTATTAAATATTAATTTTAAATATTATTTATTTTCCTTCAAATCTATTGTTTTTATAAGCTGACTGATAAACTTCATTTTAACTCGTCAAAGTTTCTTTTTTTTTTGTTCGAAATTTACTCGTTCAAAAACAAAATTATACACCTTGTGAATTTTCTAATATATAAAATTTAGCAATATACACACAGTTAAAACCCTTAAATTATTAATTTCATATCGAAAAAATACATTCCATAATCGAAGCCCCAAAAAGTCGTTTGACCTCATATTTTATCGTTTACAATTTTTAAATATAAATGGGTTTGTTATGCAGCTTCTTTAATTAATTCTTTAACTTAATATTGGTTGCAATAATTTATTTTTTATTTAATAAATTAATACATATCGTTTTTAATAAAATTATTTGTTTCTAACTGATAATTATTCTAATAAAAATAGTTTGTTCTGTAGTTATATAATTATATAGCTATATTATCCTCACTGCAATGTATTCTTTGAGAAAGCTTTAAGACTTACGGGTGGCAACCACTCTGTTTGCAGTTACATTTGGTGTAAAAGGCAGAGCGAATATTCTCTAATGGGGTGTTAATAAAATCAATTAATCAACTGTCACGAATATTCATATCCCTTTTGCCAATCACTGGATTAACATACGTCCAACTATGGAAAAAAAAACTGTTCACAATTCAAAATCTATTATTCGAATATAATTTAATCTTGAATAAAGTTTTTGAGATTCTATTCATGGCAATGCAAAACTGTTTGCAGTGTTTGCTCCTCCAATTATCACGTTTTATCCATTTGATCGTCACAAAGAATGCATACAATGTAAAAATTATCTAGATATACGAAAATAATGCAGTGGTAATATAGATAGTTTATAATTTATAATGAACTTACAAGTAAAATTTCAGTACATTCGTTCAATATATTCCTTAGAAAAGTTTAGTACCATTTGGCAGATATCGGGGAGCTGTAGTTGTAGGATACCCAATTGGTGGGTTTTTAACTCTTAAAATTTGAGCAGTAAAAATGGTTGAACGTGAAGCTGATATCAATGACTAGTGAGATTTTGGAAATAACTTTTTGCAAAAAAAAAAAAAAAAAAAAAAAAAAATTTTTAAAATTTTATTTTTTGAAAAAAATTTTTTTAAAAAAAAAAAAAAAAAAAAAATCTAATTTGGAACATTTTACTTTTAGAGATACATTACGATTCATGTCTAATATTAACATTCAAATTCGAGAAAGATAAATAAAAAATATTAATAATCGAACCTCTCTTTGTTCAAAACTTTCAAAGGATATGTTTCAAAAACTACCTTTGTTCATCACTGCTTATTTAGACTCTTAAGTGACGATAGTCACTGTCTGTACTTCACGATTAAAGGAGTTACAGGTTCTGGTTTAGTAACAATTTCCTACTCCACCCCAAACTTCATTTTGCTCATTGATAGGAACCAGAACACCATTTGATTAATTTCTTTCTCAAGTTTTCAATTTCTCATTCGGCTGTTGCAAATTAGAACTCCATAGCATGTTTATTCCACGATATATGAAATAAAGAGAATACTGGTATTTATGTCTACTCTTACTACGACGTCGTGGCTTCATCTGACAAAAGATTAATCTGAATCTCATAAAAAGAGAGCCATAGTAAAACCGCGAATGAAAGACTTCTGAATGTGTACAAAATGTGTCAAAAAGTTAACAACCTCAAATATACAACAATCATTATGTCAGGAAAATTTAATATTCGCTTAAAACATTTCGATCAGACAACTCGGCAAAAGTTGAAAACACTCCATTGTATTAAAATCTATTACCATTTAAATGTGATTAGAACATTTACAAACGTATCGAAATAAAGAAATAAGAAACTGCAATTTCCCACGTAACTATATAATTTAAATAAATATTACGCTTGTCTTACCGATTGTATATAATCTACAGAATGAAAACGCCAAGAAAAAAAAAATTGTCACTTCCGCAAATTTACCAGTCATTATCTTTCACCGTAACAAAGAAACCCAATATATTTTTCGAAGCGAAACTAACTCTCGCTTGTTATGTTCTGCTTGGGTAATTAAATTAACGATTGCTGTGTATCGTTGCCCACAGAAATGCAGTCCAGCATTGAATCTAAAGGAAACAGAAAGAGTTATGTCCTTTATGAGGTGTTTTGATTCCTTGTAATGTATTTATTTCCAGGACTTTGTATCTCTCCGGAAATGTTGAAATAATTCGAGCCGATCTTTTGATGATTCTAAGGGGCAATTATTTTTTAATGATGTTTGGAAAAGTTATTTTTAAAATATCTATCGCTGATTATTAAATTGAATTTAAGGTATCATGATTGTCACAAAAGGAGGAATTTTACATCTATTTGAAATAAAAAAAAAATCTTGAGCAGCATACATTGTGACTTTTGTTTGATAACAAACTGATTCTTCAAAGAAAGATCTATACATATATTATGCTTTCACACCGATCTACAACCATCTTCCCTTATGACTAAGGTGACCAGACGTCCCGCTAAAAGCGTAACAGTCCCGATTTTTAACAATTAATCCCACGTCTTTCGGGGTTTTAAGAAAGTCCCAATTTTTAGAAAGAATGCATGAGACAAGTTAGGGAACGGCGGGAGAACGGGAAGGGAATATACGGTTTTCGGCTTCCATGTGTCTATTTCCCTATGATATGAGTTTTATATTATTTTTGTAAATTTTATAATATTAAACTTTAATAATAAAAAATAATTGTTGTGAAGTGATTATCAGGAACTGTTCATCAAAGTTCGCCTTGATCAGTTGCTTGAATACGACCATCATTGTTTGGACTTAAAACATTTTGTACATTTTGTAGTTGTAAAATGAAAAGAAAACACTTTGAACACTTCCACAGATTTTATTCTTATGGCGACATGTTCCTCTAGCAATCTAGCATCATTTGGAACATTATTGCAAAGGAATTACATCTTATACAAAAATTGGAAACGGAGGGGAATTTTAGAGAGAAGGGTCAGGGTGTAGAGAGTTTGTTGGTCGCCCACGAAGTAACGCCTTCGCATATTGAGTTTTGTAACTGTCTTTCTTACAATACCCATCGTACTGAGTGCTAGTTAAACAAGTGATGTCAACAAATCAGCTATTCAGATGATTTAGGTAAGTAATTTATTTAGGTATCAAAGGTAGGTATTTTTTAGGAACCACATTTTTAATCAAGCCCCCCCCCCCTCCCGTCAATGGTGTCCCGCTTTTCGACTGTTAAAAATCTGGTCACCTTACTTATGACCTCAAAAAATAAACGAATAAAAAGCATATTATAGAAAGATATATATTTTGTAGGGTAAAAAAATTCCCTGAAACGAATGATGCCTTATACAATACAGTATATATTATGTACATTTGAAGTTTACAAAGTACCCGTTTTTGACGACAAGAGGCATTCCTAAGGCACGTTTGAGTTACAATTACGTATTTCCACCTGTTAAGGTAACAGTGAACCTTAAAAACACATTTTCAGTCAAAATTTCGATTTTCTATTTTTGATCTTATATTATCATGAATATCTATGGTTGGAAAGGATAAAAAAAAAGAGGTTTTTTTTAAAAAACATTTTTCATTACTTCAAAACACAATATCTCAAGATCTTACGAATTAATGAACCTGGCATTTTTTATATATGCTTTTCTAATACTCATACACATAGAATAGATTATTCCTGAGATCTTATACTGAGTAAAAGGTTTCTTATATTGCAATAAAGTGAAAATTGCGGTTGTCTTTTAAATAAAATTTCGGTATTCAGAGCCAGAACTACAATAGTTCTTACCTAATGGCTATATTATCAAAACAATAGTATCTTTTCTAGATAAGGCTATATTCAGTATTATTCAATTTACAAATTGTCAATATATTTATTATCTTTTGAGTTACCATGTTTTGAGTAAAGCGCTAATTTTTGCTTATATTTGTATAAAATGCCCTTTTGAATGTAAAAATACAGACGAACAAAATTTTTCCTGAATGTTTTTCTAACTTTAAAGTCCCGTAAAGTCATAAAATATGTATTTGTAGGCAAAATTTAGGTAAATTCAAAAATATTTTCTACGAAGGTGAACTGTTATCTTAAACAGCACCAAAACAAATTTGAAACTGACCCTTAGTTTTGATTTGATGACATTCGCTCTATATCGAGATTTGAACACCGAGTTATCATCGACGATGAGACTTAGATTCATCGTTATGCACAGAAAATCAAGGAACAATCAAAACAATGAGTTGTTTAATCTGCTCCGATGAAGGCAAAAGCGGTCTCGTCGGTCGAAACAATTTTTAGTCGAGGTAACAATATTTGAAGATGTGAAGGGCGTCATGTTCCTGAACTTCTTAGAAAAAGAGAAAAAAAAACATCACATAGGTAATGCTATAATATGATCAATAGATAATACTATAATAAAATGGATATCATTTTTCCCAATCCCGTTATCTAACCCTAATACCTCATTCCTTTTTCTTAACACAGATCTTTTTGAGCCACCTTCCTATTTTTCAAGTTGTGCTCAGTAAGTATATTTACATAGATTTAATGCTTGTGCTCATGAACACTTTTTATAGATGTTTGAATGAAAACGGTATTAAAAAAGTTCTATGCAAAGTTAACAGATTTAGCCACCAAAGATTCTCTTTTTTTTAAGAAAAATTATTATTAAATTACTCAATTAGATATAAGAATTAAAGTAAACGATGAAATATCGAGAAATGGACAATAATAAACTTTTCCGTTTTTAAAATTAAATCAAACGATAAATTATATTGAATTGAATGTTATATCAGCTACATGTAATTGAAATTCAAGCAAACGATAAATTATTAAATTGGATATATTTAATCTAAATGTAATTAAAATTGAAGCAAATGATACAAAATTTAAAAGTGATATGATACGCCAAAACACCCCACCTAAAACAATAGCCCCTTTGGTGGCCAAAAATTTAAACTTGACTTATCACTTGCGACTTGATAGTCAGAACGGAACTGCGTCGTAAATCCAACAGATCTGTGCGATATCCTTTTTTTTTTAAATCAGGGATGTGGAACTGTTTTGACTCGGGGGCCCCTTTGTGGAAGCTGAGGTTAGTGGTGGGCCTCATCTTTTAAAATGAATGCATTCATCGGTTAACTTTGGATTTCAGAAAATATATAAATTGTTCCATAAAAACCAATAAATGTAAATTAAATTAAATAGGGAAAATTTTGTTCAATTTAATTTTTTGCGCTAATTACATACCATCGATTTTGCATTCACATTTAATTTTAGGATGAGTTAGATGAGACTAATGTACTCTATTACTTTTTTCTACATTCAATTACACAGATATAACTTTGATACTAGCTTTATTTTATTGCGTCTCTTCATTCGTATTTTTCTTCATCTAATGAGTGTGAACTCGGCTAATACATATTTAGAATTTGCGTTAAATATAATGGTTACTAAAATTTTATATTGAGTGTAAAAAGAAGCTATCATATACCTTATGTACAGGAAATTGTAAATTATTGCTATTCATGCTCATTTGGTTAGTTTCAGTTAATTGAAGTAATCCGCAATATGGAGAAGGTAAGGTTTAATTTGCAGAGTTCTAAAATATAACGGCCTTCGAAAGGTCAAGAAAAGGCTGGTAGAAACGTATAACTGCGGATAGTGACTTAGTAGGAAAGTTTTTTTTTTTAAAAAGAATAATGAACTAAAATTAATTTTATATCTCAATTATTTTAATAATAATTAAAACCTTACGATAGTGTTCATTACTTCAATCTATGGCTTCCTGAAACGAAAAAAAAAAAATCAGCATGAATAGCTGTAATTGACAACATTATGTACATCAGGGTCCATAAATATGCAGAATAAATTTTATCCTAATATTTCGGTTAATTCTTAGTAATAATTAAAACTTTACGATATCTCCTCGTATTAAATTAAAGTAAGTTTGTCCCAATATTTCGTAGAATTCCAGGAAGTGATTTTCGTAGGATTCTGGCTTCCAGAAACGAAAAAAAATCGGCATGAATAGCAGTGACTGCACCTAAGGATCAATGAATATGCAGAATAAATTTTAGCCAAATTTCTCCGTTATTTCTTAGTAATAATTAAAACTTATTATTACTAAGAAATAACGGATTTAATTAAAGTAAGTTTGTTGTAAAGTTAGTTCTGTAAGTTTTGTAGGATTCCAGGATGAAAATAATTTTTATTTTGGAATTCAAGGACTAGGAAAAAATCCAGTAAATCATAAACACTGTTTATACCAATGATACTCTAAAATTTTAATAAGAAATAGATTTTCTTCTACAATTTTTTCTTCAATTTCTTTCGTATTTGTAAAAGATTGTCATCCTCCTCAAGTGTATTGAAAGGTGTTAGCTCCAATTTATATAGTTAACATTTTCTTTATACTTCATTTAAATAGACTGCGAGAAATTTGCATTTGAATATTTTTCTTTTCTATAAATGTGTCTGTTTGAATAGTTTATCTGTAAAAGCTTAAGAATGAAATCTTTTGCAAGATTAAGTTATCAAATAGTTGCAACATCTTCATTCACACATAATTGACAAGAGGAATTATGACATCACTCAGAAAAAAAAGAACAGAAAAGAGGAATTTTGTACTTAGAAAGGAAAAGAAAAGACATTTGGTAGCAGGAAAAAAAAGGAACACCTCCAGACATATGAAGCATAGAGATGTGGCCTTCCAAAAGAACTTCCTTTAAGATTCACTTTATCTTACTGACCTAGACTCTGTTAATCAGTTTAATAACAATAATAATAAAACTTCGAAAACCCTCCAGGAAAGCGGGACGATTTTACTTCTGTTTGATATCCCACTGAGGATTTCATCACGTTTCGTAAGAAATATATTTTTTGTTGTGTTGACCACTCACAAATTCACTTCCTCGCTTCATTAAACGGCGAAACACGTGTTCGGTCGATCTTGACAACACGGCTTCTTCAATCACGTGTTTGGAACTTACTTCCGTCGCCGAAAGGTAGAGTACGGCCGCCAGAATTGGCGACTTTCCCCCTCCTGATTGGTTCCGATCTCCAGAAAACTGAAATAATTTTTTTTTTTTTTTTTTTTTTTTTTTTGTAACACTGAAATCGGTTCCGAAAAATTTTGACTTTAAGAACTCGCTTTCAGGGGGGAAATTACCAAAGTGGCAGAAAAAATGACGACGAAATGGAAAAACATGAGTTTTACTGTTTTGGGAGCAGTATAAATATTAATTTATAGTGCGGTTTTTAAAGTTGCACTATGTTAAAAGATGAAATAATTACCGTCTGCGATTGATTTATTATAATTTTAAATTATTTGTTTTTAACTTTTTTATAGTAATTGAACTTTGTCAAGGAAAAATCTTATTTTAAGCTATACTTAAAGGATAATAACTTTTTAAAATTAAAAGCAATTGAAGTCAAATTTTAACATCGGAATATCTATATATTTATCTATCAGTTTTTGTAAAGAAAACACATTTACAAACATAAGTAATTATGTAAGAGCAGTTAATAATCAGTAGCTATATTTACATTAATAAGTTATGTACTTGCATTTAGGTACATCTTGCACCGTTACTGGTTTCCAAAGTAGAAAAACACGTATCATTTTATACAAAGATCTTAATGAATAATTTAAAAAAAATTAATTTAATAAAATTTTAAAATTTTATGATTCAAATTTTCCACAATTTTTATGCAAACATTTTTCTATATCTAAAATTTGAGAATTAATTAGAAAAAAATTAAGTTCACCGTGTTGAAAATAGACTTATTTCATAATATGCAAATTATCAGCTTTTTGGAAATAATTGAATTGAGAAAAGTGTACCAGAATCCTAAAAAAAAATACTTTTTGAGAAAAACTTAAAGATATTTTTCCCTATATAATACTTTTAATGCAATCTCTAGCACATGTTATAATTAATTGGCTAGTTCTACATCATTTAATCAATTTATTGCTTCGAAATTTTAAATTCTAGATTATTTAGAAGTAATCTGAATTATTTGAAGTAAGAACTATTTAGAAGTTATTTGAATTTATAAATATAAGCTATTCGGCGAAAAGCATGGACTCAGGAAATGAATGTTTGTGCAAATAAGTCTTTCCTAATAATAAAGCTTTAATATACCCACACCATGTATCCGAGCTGGACGGGCATGATCCATGCTGTGGTTTAGCATTCGTTTATAGTTCATGAAAATAAACTGACCATAGACTTTTAGCCCTATCATATATGAGACGTCTTATACTTCGACGAATAGCCAAGCCATAATATCTCTGCGAAAGCAAAATTTCATTATATATAAGTCTTCCATGCCCTATGATGCTTTTGCCACAAGGGGAGTGTCACATCCGCGTATGTTTACAATTTTAATATTCAATTTTAGAATGTTTCATTTATCCAATTCTTATAAATGACACAGCTACGGATTCAGAAAAACACCCTCTAATTTCTTAAAGTCAGAATTAAAATATGCAAAATTTGGAGCATTTTGGTGTCTCAATTACCTTAGTCTTTAAATTTACGTAATTATCATAACACTATAACTTAGGCCTAAAAGCGAATTTTCCTTCAACTAACCTTTCTGTTTCAATTGTTCAAAAAGAAATCTCGCCCAATAACTGAAACGTGATTCATACAGATTAGACTGAAGTCATGAAGTGCAGAATGGATGTATAAGATAAATTACATTTATAAGCGGTGGAGAAATGTATACGAGGGTCGGAAGTTAAATAGTTTGTGAGAAGGATACTTTATTAGAGTGATGTAAGTAAGACATTGGTACCAATCGCACCCAGCCGATAAAGTGTTCCGATAGATCGAAGTGATCCTGGAACAGATAGGAAAAAGATTCTTGACTCGAACCTTCATGTATATTTTGTTAAAGGACTCGAATCCTATAAGTTTTAACAGGTATCTAAACTTTGTTTATAGAAGGGCATTAGTTTAGATGAGCTTATGTGGTAACTACAGAGAAAGAAAAGTGTAAATTAATCTTTGAATTTTGAGAAAAATGAAAAATTTATTGGAAAGCATTGGAGCGATATTTTCTTCCTGTGGAAGAGGAGGCAATTGATATTGACCGACGAGGATGATTTGAACCCTCGATCTGTCAGTCCGGAGTCCGATTGCTTTTTTACAATACTTTTATCAAATAGAAATGTATTTTGATTGAAACAATATTTATTAAAATCTTTTTGTATTCGCCTGTGATTTTATACATTAATGTGTATAAATAGCACACAATGTGTAGCACATTAATGTGTAGCACATTAATGTGTAGCAATAGTATTTAAAAATAAATATAAATTTTTAAGAATTAAATCAGGCTTTCATTTAAAAATGGACTAAAAGGAATAAAAATGATTTTTAAATGTAAAATGATACTGATTTATAAGAGCTTGAGGCGTTTATACACCTTTTGATCTCATATATAAATAAGGTAGTTGATAAATACATAGGTATCTTAGTTAAGTTTTTCCAGCTTTTATAATTTATGCATTATTTTACATAAAATTTCTTTTATTTCTTAGTCCCTCTTTAAATGAAAGCTTAATTAATTCATTTCATTTATAATTTCTTCATTTTTAAAATACCAAAGAGACATATATCAACATACACACACTCAGGCTTACATAGACCAACAACAACACACACGAAAAAAAGATTTTAATTAATATCATTGTGAAAGGCTTCAAAGTGTTTCACTCCGTATTTTAAAATATTCTTGGAACAGATAAGATCAAAATAAATTTCCACAAATTGCGACCTTAATTGAAACAAAATTAAAACTAAAGAGGGCGGTCAGTGACACATATAGGAAAGCTAACTCTATTACATAACAATGTGGCAATTTCCTTTCTTAAGGAGGCATGTAGAATTGACAGTGACAGGTTCTGATATGCATAAGTATGTCTTCGTAATATCCTTTTTTTTAAAAAAAATTCACAATTGAAACATTACTTATTTCGAAATTGTTATAAGGTTTGAACTTCCTGAATGAGTAACAAATCCTTTTAGTTACATAACAAATACTATATTTTGCTTAGGATAATTTTTATGCTTCCGAATAAAATGTAGCATATATATATATATATATATATATATATATATAGAAAGTTTTTTCCCTAGATATCTCAGCCATTTCACTGTAACAATAAAAGCTTTGTGATACCTTCTCGTACAATAACAAGAGAATGAAAAAAAAAAGTCTTCAGACTTTTCACTAAGATGATATTAAAACACTTTTAGGGTTTCCAAAACTTATATTTAACCTACAATATAGTTTATTTATTTAATTAATGCACAAAAAACAAAACGAAAATACATAGAAGAAATTAAAACACCTTTATTTCCAGAATTGGAATTCAAATAGAATGGCGGTAATCCCCTCTTCTAGCTTTTTCTTGAACATTGCAGTTAAATATTGTATTAAATAGTTTTAAAAAAAATCTGATAAAACTAGATACATATTAATTAAAAATGTAAAATTTTACTTAGAAACGAAAGTGCATGTTACACTGGTATTAAAAATTAATAATATTTGCATACTTAATCCAATTTCTCGAAAAGTACTGAAAGAAAGACAAAACTAAAGCTTTCAAGCGAACGTGCAGACTTTATAGTCGATTACGAAAGCGTACAAATCGGTTTGAATTGTGCATTTAAAAGAAAATGTTAAATTAGCGTACTTACCACGTTGTCGTAATGTATTTTGCTACATTTAGTGATATTCGGATGTAAACAGATTAAATGAATAACCGCCAACGTTTGGATGATGGATTGAGGTGGCAACTCATTGGCAGACTTAAGCTAGGGAAGTCTCAAGAGCAGATTGCTAGAGACTTTAATGAAACTCTCAAGACTGTACGAAACTTATGGAGACAGATTAATGAAACTGGATCCGTAAAGAAACGCAATCTAATCCCAGTGCCATATCGACAATTGAAGATGGATTTTCGCCCATTATAGCAAGATAGAGGAGGAGTGCAACAGCTTTTCAACTGCCTTTTGCAGTAGAATGCTACATGTGAGAGAGATCTGTTTGCCTGATGACCTGTTGCTTTTTGCGTCCCAGTCACTGCTGCTTACAGAAGAATTCATTTGGCATGATTTAGCCTAACTACCTATTCTCGACGCACTTTCATATGGAAAGAACCAGGTATCCACTACCTGTCCTCCAACAACCAATGCGGTATAATCAGCGAAATCAAATTAAAAATGAGAGAGCGCAAATTCTAAATTGTAAATTTTTTAATTTAACCACAGAGGAAACAAATAAAAAATGAAACAACCTTAAGCAATTAGAAATCTGATCTTAAAATATATTTGAAATTTTACTCTGTTTATTACAGAGCTACGTGGATCGTTTCTGTTACATAAAATTCCACGCAACGTGCTTCATCAAAACATGCAAAAAGACTGAATCGAAATACATTACCAGAGCGGTTCGTTTGTCAACACGGATCACAGTTAACCATTGCATCCGCAACACTCTGAGAAAGAGACCGTTATGACATTTGAGGTTTGACAGTCTGGACAGGCATCTTGCTAGACGGGCGCATGGCGCTCCATATCCTTGGAAAGGCTCTGTGAATGAAGGATAAAATATTAAAGATCTATGTTGGTCTTTTCAGAAGTCCGTAGGATCGTTTGGCTGGCCAATTTCTGAAAAGAGAAGCTATTTGCCGTATAGATTGACCAGCCAGATTTCTAATCTCATCCCATAGAATAAATTTGATATACTCTTGAGAGAGCAATAGTTATTCACCTCTCCTATCTTAGAACTGAAAACAGTGTTGCTGGAGGAATGGGACGCCGCTTAAGGGACTCATAAACTGCCTCATTTCCATCATGAATCTATGTTGTGAAAGCAGTAATACTGTAATACGGGACCATACTATTAACTCCTTTTTAATTTATTATTATTATGTGAATCAATTATTTTATATCTTTAATATATGTTATTATTATTATTATTATAAGCTATATTCTCTAATCTGTTGAATATTATTACCTTTAGTTAATTTGGTGCAGAAATTTGTCATGTTTCGTTTGAAAAAGTAAGCTGTAGCTTTTTATATATAAGGATTTGCATCAAAAGTTGGTCTCAAATTCTATTTTATTGAAGTGTAAAATATATTTTGTTATGTATTTTTTAAAATAAGATAATTTGCTGCGGTGCCTTGCTAGCCTCCAGAGTCATGGTGGGGCCCGTTGACCAACCTTAGGCACATTGCTGCCAGAGTAATGTTATCTCCATTGTTTAAAGCCCATATACAGAGGGCGTTTTTGTAAAGGTGATGTTGCTGTAGATGGCTGTAGATGTTGCTTGCACAACCTCCTCAGATCAGAACCAGTCTCAGAGCGGAGCAGATGTAAGCAAGAGAGTTGACACCCGAAAGCTTGTGTATCGCAGGGTGATTGTAGTGCTAAAGGTAATCTACACTGATCACCAAGGTAGCGAGAAAGGATTTGAAAATAAATAAATAAATAAAGGAACTGTTGATGTTATTAAAAAATTTGCTCTGATGAAAATTATGGATAAATAAAAAGAATGAAAGTAAGCTAAGTATGGTAAAGTAAGAAAAGTAAATAACAATCAAGGTATCGTTAGTTAAAAAATTATTATTAAGAAAAGTAAAGCATGAAAGTTTGTAACAAATCAGAAGGGTAGAAGAAATTACCAGTAAGAGAAAAAGTTTAGTTTTAGGGGGAAATATGAGAAAGATAAATGAAACTAAGTTATGAGTGAAAAGTGAAGAATTTAGTGAAAAGATATATAAGATCTAAAAGTAAAAGAAGAAAAAGTATAAAATTAAGTTTTTTCTACAGTAATAACATATACTGCTGTTTGTAGAAAATGCAACACCATGAAAGAATCATCAGAATCAAATGAAATTTAATGCAGAAACGACTTGTACTGATACAAATAAATGATGAAATTTTCAAAACAAAAGAAACAAATTAAGCGTCCGAAATCAGTATTTGGTGCAGCCACCATGCGCTGCAATAAGTGCTGCTATACGACGTGGCATGGAGTCAAACAGATGTTGAATATCTGCTTGAGGAAGAGAATTCCATATCGCTTGTATGCGCAACCAAAGTTCGTCTTTGGAAACTGCAGGACGCGGATCACGAGCGAGACGCCGACCAACCATATCCCACACGTGCTCAATAGGCGACATATCCGGTGAATAAGCAGGCCAAGGAAGAAGTTGCATGCGTTGTGCTGAACAGAAGTCTCGAACAGTCCGCGCAACATGTGGGCGTGCATTATCCTGCTGAAAGATAGCTCCAGGGATGCCTTGAAGGAAAGGAACGACTTCGGGCTGTAGCACTTCACGGACGTACCTGTTGCTATTGAGATTACCCTCAATTCGTATCAAATTGGATCGTCCATGATACGAAATCGCACCCCAGACCATAACTCCGGGTGTTCGACCACTATGTCGTTCAATAATACACTCAGGAAGGCAGCGTTGACCGGCATAACGTCTAACACGAACACGGCCATCATGGGTCCACAAATTGAAGCGTGATTCATCTGAAAAGACAACTTGGTGCCAATCAGCTCGCCTGTCTCTGTGCTCAAGAGCCCACTGCCGACGCAGCCGTCGATGATTCGCCGTGAGGGGAATCCTGTATAAAGGCACCCTTGCACGCAATCCACGGCGCAGCAGACGACGACGAATTGACGAAGCCGACAATTGTACACCTGTAGCAGTAGACCAACGTGCTGCCAGCTGCCTGGAGGAAGCTGTGCGATCATTCACCGCCATGCGGAGCAGGTGTCGATCATCGCACTCTGACGTCACCTTCTGTCGTCCAGTGCCTGTTTTTCGAGTTGTTCGGTGCTCGTCGGTCCACTGCTTCCAAACTCGCATCACTGTGGAACTGTTCCGCTGCATACGAGCTGCTATTGCGCGATAGGAAAATCCTCCTTCTCGAAGGCCGATTATCCTCCCTCGTTCAAACTCCGTAAGTTGCTTGAATTTCTTATTCTTCCGTCGTGGAGGCATACTCAGGTCTCACTAAACGTTTGCCACTAACAAATAATCATAGACTTTTTTCAACGTCCCGCTACAGCACTTTATTTATACGCTTTCAGCATCAATTCAGAGGGCGCTGCGCGCGCCGCGCACGCGCGATGGCTCTGAAACTTTATTAATTTGCATAATATCTTATAATTGACATTTGCTGCGAATTTCATTTGATTCTGATGATTCCTTCATGGTGTTGCATTTTCTACAAACAGCAGTTTAGAATGATATCAAAGAACACAAAGTAATTATGGAATTTAATCCAAAATTAATAAGAGATTTGATTATGAACTTAAATAATAATGCAGTTGATTATATTCCAGAATCATAAGAATAATAAATTTATTTAAAACATATTAGGATATTGTAACCTATTACCAGAACTAATACAATGGAACCTATAACTTAAGAATAACGATGAGGCAAACCCTTAATCTGTACAATACCTACGTTGAGTAAGGAACATTACGAGTAAATAGAGAGGATCTCAAAGCTTCAAATTAGATAAGTAATCTTTATATTATTAATTGTCAGAATAAAGTGAGTATAGGAACTTTTCCCTCCAGAGATTGACTTTTGAATAATGAAATATTTGAATAAAAATAATTGCATTTCATTCATTGCATAAGTGCATTAATTTGCGATTATGTTGATTAGTAACTCATACATATTTAGAATGGAACGAGAAAAGAGTTTAGTTTAGTTTTTATTAACGTCGCACTAGAAGCAACACGAGGGTTATTGGCGACAGACCTCGTAATTTTGAACCACGGTCAAGTGACGGAGAAAGGAGTAATATCGGGGCGTCGCAAGTTTCTCAGGTCAATAAATCAGATGATAAAAACAGAAAAATCAGTAGGTATTATCAAATTTAAGACCGTGTAAATAAATATAAAACTTAATATCGCAAAAGCAACCGTCCCTGCACAGCAAGTTAAGAGCATGTTTGTTGGGATGAAAAATTTCTTGTGTTATGAGACTCAAACATTCGAACTAAAATGAAGTTCAACCACTGGAATTCATATTTGAATCTAATATCGTTTGTTTAAAGTGGTATAGTTTTTATACAAAAACGTTGCATGTCTAGGTCTCCTGTAACATGTATAAAAAGCAGGTACCAATAAAGACAGTGTTTAAACCCACTCATCAGGATGATTAATTCACTCATTAAAGATTTAATAGTTATTCACTTTTTCGCATGGATTTTGCACTCCAAATTTACTTTTACAATTTGATCTCTGATTATTTCAATGCAAATTTCTTTCGTTGTATTCAAATTCAACTTGTTTCAACACAATTTTCTCCTTTTGAAACCCAACCTCAAGCTATTTCAAAGTGGAATTTTTCATTTTTCACTTGAAGTTCTTAAACAAATTTATTTTTGTACGGATTATCAAAAAGAGAATAAAGAAATTAAATAAAATATCTGATATTAAAATCTTAGATATTATTTTAATGCATTAAGGCTCCAGCCGACATTTTGATGTTAATCCTATGGAATTTCTACTTTAATTCTCAAATCTTTACTATTTGATCTATTTGAATGCAATAAAGTGCATCTGAGAAAGCAAAAAATAATGAATGCTTTTTTTGGAATCAAGTTTTTTCTCCAATTTTTAAAAATATTTTTACCCTTATTTCAATTATTTGCTTGTAAGTTGTCCAGTCTTTAAACATATTTTTAAGAATCGGAGGGGAAAAGTAATTGCTCAGAAACTTTCCTTATTTTTAGTTGTTTCAGATGTCCTTTATTGCATTCAAATAGATAAAATAGGAAAGATGTGAGAACGAAAATCGAAATTCCATAGGATTAACATGAAGTTGAAGAAATCAAAATGACCGGTAGACGGGAACCTTAAAGATAGGATCATATTACTTATTTTTTATTATTAATTTCAAAAATAAGTTAATTTCCACATAAAAGTAACGATATTTCAGAGTGTAAATTTGATTTACTAAGGAGAGATTGAATTTGGTTTACAGAGGAATAAATTTGACCTGGATAAATGTAGGGATTTAGCTTACAAAAGTATGAATTGGTTTTATAAAATATTGAATTTCAAATATAAAACCTGAATCCACCAAAACCATGATGTAAGTTAATTTCATTTTAAGGCTCTCGTCTACCCGCCGTTTGATTTCGTGGACGTTCTATGGAATTTCGACTTTAATTCTCACATATTTACTATTTGATCTATTTGAATGCAATAAAGTTGATCTGAAAGAGCAAAAAATAATGAATGCTTCTGTGGAATTATTTTTTCCCTCCGACTTTAAAAAATTTTTTAAAATATTTTTTAAAGACTGGGAAACTCACAAACGAATCATTAAAATAAAAATAAAAATATTTTAAAGAATCGGAGAAAAAATGCAATTCCACTGAAGCATTCATTATTTTTTGCTTTTTCAGATGCACTTCAGTCAGTTTAAATAGATCAAATAGCAAAGTTGCGAGAATTAAAGTTGTAATTCCATAGGATTAACATTAAGCTGACGAAATCAAAATGGCGGGCAGACGGGAGCCTTAAGGCTCCCGTCTAGCCGCCATTTTGATTTCGCGGACGTAATGTTAATCCTATGGAATTTTGACTTTAATTCTCACATCTTTATTATTTGTTCTATTTGAATGCAATAAAGTGCATCTGAAAGAGAAAAAAATAATCTATGTTTCTGTGGAATTACTTTTTTCCTCCGATTTTTAAAAATATTTGAAATTTTTTTTTAAAGACCAGAAAACTCAAAAACGAATGATTAAAATAAGAATAAAAATATTTTTAAAAATCGGAGGAAAAAAGTAATTCCACAGAAACATAGATTATTTTTTTCTCTTTCAGATGCACTTTATTGCATTCAAATAGAACAAATAATAAAGATGTGAGAATTAAAGTCAAAATTCCATAGGATTAACATTACGTCCACGAAATCAAAATGGCGGCTAGACGGGAGCCTTAAGTTCCTAATGAAAACAATATTACTCATAACACAATGAAGTAATATTTTGCTTAAGCAGAAAAAAAAATGTTATTTTCAAAATTTTATTTTAAAATTTTTATCCATTTAATGTTAATTAAACCCACGTAAAATCGATTGCAGAATATTGATAAATATAATAACTGCGGGAAAAATAAAACAAATGATTAAATGAACAAATGATTGTCACGTCTACAAGTGCTTAAAATTATTTACACATTAAAAATTATTATGAATTATCTTTTGAAAATTGAAATAATTATAATGTTAAATAATTTTTAAAAAGCACGAATTAGCAATTAGCGTATTAAAAAGTAAAAAATATTTCTTATTGTAAATATTTCGAGATCAAAATAATAATTATAAAAGTGTGAAAAGCCGAATATAATAACATAAAGAAATTAGGTTACAATGGGTAGCGAAAAAAAAAAAAAATTCTCGTTGTTAAATTCCAAAAAAATCTTTATCTTAGCTTTATAGATATGCTAATATCATTACCCATAAAGAATAGCTCTGTCTCGAATAACTGATTTTAATTTTCTAAAAATAAATTAACTCTTTCCGCGAATTTCACTTTATTATTTATTTCATAGCCATTTTGTGCATAACGATACAAATATGCAAGCTTCTAAATTCAATATAATTTCAGCTTTTGACTACAAAAGGTTGAAAGCAAACGATTTTGCGATAGAAATCATATTTTTAAACTAAACATTAAAATTAAAGCAAACGATAAATTTTAAAAGTAGACAATGAAATTCTGTTCAGGTAATAAAATAAATAGAAATAAATTATTAAACTAAACGTATATTAACCTACAGTAAAAAATATTTCTTAATAAAACAAATTTTTACACGTATTGATTGATTTAATTTCACCACTCGTCAACATTCGTTAAAAACCAAAATACATAATGAATGTAGTTCAAATTCCAATTGATATTTAAACTATTAAAGTCAGCATCTCACACTTTTGGAATTTTGCTGTTTTAACCCCGCCGCCCCCCCCAAGATTGTTTGGGATGTAAAATAATCTTGTACGTTTTAGTCCACAAATAAAAACGAGTAATTTCTAAAAGCTCTTTATTTATAATTACTACTTTTTGTCATTTAGTAAAATCTTTCCCCTTATAAATTTTTTCGTATATTCCGCAGCTGTAACATAAGAAAATATTTTTATTTTCAAATTGCTAAAAGGAGATTAAGAAATCCGTCATAATTCCAACACAGATATTGAAAAAACAATAATAATGGAAATATGATAGTTAAATAATGAAAATATTTTTAGACAAAATCAGTCCATATTTCGCTTTACTAAAATTTGTATAAATTTTGAATGATGTAAAACATAAAATACTGCGTATATTTACCGCAATAGCATAAATAAACAAAACTTTTTTTTACTCGAAAATAAAAAAAACAAAATCAAATTCCAAAACGAGCGCAAGCTCGTTGGTTATGCAATTTAGAGAAAAAAAAAGATAAACAAATAATAATAATTTAGAGATGAATCATTATTCTTATCGATGGGAAACATTTAAAACTTTTCCCACTATTTCCCTTCGATTTTTCAGAAATTCGCTATCAAATCTCTAATACAGAATGAAAAATTAATTTAAATATTTAAATTAATTGATTAATTTTACTAAGTTTAGGTTTTGAAAACATTAAAATATTATATTTTCACAAGGAACTGTCACAACCTTTCCAAAATTTCAGAACAGCACACACACACACACACACACACA
>BMAW01124455.1:29539-40307 GCA_019974015.1 Nephila pilipes
ACTCACTTGTCACACACACACACACACACACACACACACACACACTGTATTATATACATACAAATACATATATATATGTGTGTGTATGTGTGTGCATATATACATATAAGTAATTTACATTCTTTCATGCAATATATATACATCTCATCGTATAAATTACCAAAACCGATAACGTTTAAAGCTTTTTTTTTCTCCAAATTATGCGAATTTCCATTTATCAAAGACGAATTCTAAATGAAGAAGAGAAGAAAAAATTACGCGAAGGTGAAAAAATACAGATATAATTAGTTGAAAGGAAAAGAAGGAAAGATTTAATTTGATGTAATAAAAAGAAAACAAATTTAGCTAATTAGGAAAAAAAGAAAGAAAGAATGCAGTGAATTACGCGACTTATTCTCAAGATCAACGGCATACATCCTTCCCTTCACACTATCCTTCTTTGAAGCACAAAAACTCTCACGCTGAAATTTATCACAGTGTAAACCTGAAACTTGTGCGGGAATGTCACTATACGGAAATGTCCGCAAATGTCACAGAACCGCAACCACTCACCTGTCAAGCCGGTGAAATTTGGCGGAAACTTGGCGGAAGAAAATCGTTTCCGAAGACGCGGTAAACCTGACTTTTAAAATTTTCTCGGTCAGACGAATATTGGCCCAGTTTCCGCCGCTAAAACTCGCTTTCATTTAGAATGTAATGTGCCCATCTGGCAACATGGCTCGACAAATCCCTCTAATTGTGATCCTCTCGCTTTCGATGGAATTTATCCTGGCGGCTCGTATTCTGGAATCGACGAATTTCGGAATCATTGGTCAGAATTCGGACAATTTCCCTGAAGGAGAGAAATTCGATGCAAATGGCGCTAAAATGTTCCCGGGAAGCTCAGGTGAAAAAGTCCGGAATATTTTGAATGAATCAGTTGCCAAAATCGACGAAAGAGAGAGAGAGATTACTCCTGAAAATAACCAGAGAACTGATCCTGCAGCTGATGTAAATAATGTAACGGCCAGCGGTGTTAAAATAAGTACAAATATCCCACCAGAATATATTAATACGAACTTAACGTCGACTGTCTCGATTGCGCAACGTGATAAAAATGACGGAGCACCAGAGTTACTGAACATGAATGATAATCACAAAAACGGTATTCTTTCGATATGGATCCGTAAATATGACGAAGTGTCTTCAACCATGTTGCCAAATATTAATTCCGAACTTATTTCAGTGATGCCATACGAGGCCAAACAAACTGTAGAACACAATTCCATCTTAGAACCTACATCTACAACTGTGAGCTCTGTCGCAGATTCAACATCAGAGAGAGTGACAAGAAGTTCTGATACAAATAGGCACTCAGGGACGACCGAATCAATCAAAGTGTCAAAACCAAAGATAAATATTATACGAGAAGAGGATGTAATGAGCGAAAGTGTTGTCAAAAATATAATTGATCCAAAGCTGACAGAGAATGCTGAGCAAGAAAGTAATTTCCCCAAAACAACTAGCATTGAAGATAAATGGTTGGATTTAGAAAAAACATTCCGTTTCTATACCGATTCCGTTATGAAAAAGGCCTTGCCAAAGTTTTTAAGAATTCACAGTCAACTAAATATATCTTCGCAGTGTAATGGGGCTTTGTTACAGATGGTTTCTGGATTAAGGAAGTTTAAAAGCTGGGCGGTCAAAAGTAAGTACATTTTATTTAATTAATATACATGGTAGTCTCATACTGGAAACTTATCTAAATTAAGCAGGAACGAATGCATTGTTAAATTGCATTCAGAACTATTAAAATGTATTGAATTTTCTTATCAAAACGAAAAAGCCAAGATAATTTTTTAAAAAAAATGATAAAGGTAACTTTTAAAAAAAAAATTTTAAATGAAATAATGTGAACTTTTTAGTATAATTTTTAAAATTAAATTAGTGAGAAAAGTAAGAAAAAAATGTGGAAAACACACACAAAAATAAATAAAGGTGTAAATTTTAAGCACAGCAAGCTTATGTCAAGATAATGAGATTTTAGTTACTTTAATATACGAGATATGAGTTAGAAAAGTTTGAATATAAAAGAAATGAACATTAAATTCGAGCCAAGGAAGGTAAGAATAAGTCTTTATCAGAGTAATAAAGAATACTTGCGTTTTGAAAGTACTCATATATTTTATTATAGATTTTTTTGAAGACAAAATTTAATGCACAAATAAGCCATAAATATATTCTGTGTTTTATATGAAATATAAAATTTTTTGAATAACTTCAGACGGTATTTAGATAATATTTTATTTAAAAATCCTGTACGTTATTTTTACGTATTCTTTAAATATCATTATATTTTTAATTGTCAGGAACAAAATAACGTTTTGGCATATTTTAAATGCATTGGAAATTGAAAATTTTGCTTTTTTAAATTAAATTATTTTTAAAATTTGGTTTCAATACAGTCCACAAAAAACAAATCGGTAAAATTAGCTACAAGTTTCCCCACATTCTAAAAACAGACATAAAAAAACTAATATATAAAAACATTAAAAAAATTAAACACTTACACAAAACAATTCAATTTTTTTCAATGTTATGTTTCTAAATCTAAGAAAAAGAAACATGCTTTAAAGCGTACCACTATTTATGTATTTAAATTTTGCATTCGAACCAAAACATTCTTATTAAATGCTTGAATATTAAAAAATTTAAAAAATAAATTATGGAAGTAACTTATGGCTATATATAAATAATTCCAGCCGAATACTTTTTAAAAATATATGCTAATAATTTTACTAATTTGAAATTATTTTGTTTAGTTCAATGCGCAATAATTGTAAATTTATTCAATTATTTTAGGAATTTAAAAAGCATGTAAAATGATGAATACATTCACAGATTAACTCCATAACGATAAACGTATAATCAAGAGTTGTTTCTTTTTTGTAAATTTTCTGGATGAAAACGAAATTTGAAAATATTTTATGGAATAGAATCGACTGCTTATACAAATATATGTATATAGAACACTTTAAATTATTTTTTTTAATATTTAATTTGCACACATATAGCGGGATCATTCTGATATTGAGTTTTTGAAATGTTAAACACTTTAACAAAGAAAAATAAACATTGACTTTTTAAAGATATTTCGAATTAAATCTAATTTTTATCTCAAATAGTGCAAATCTAAATACCACGTACTTCTTATATGCAGATTTCTTAAAATTTTAGGTACAAACCGGATTAATATTCAAATTTGCTTTATATTTTGTATTTCAATTCCAATCGTTTTTGCTTGCAAAGTTAAAACTGAAAGATAGCAGCAAAACACTTTTTTGTTTGCTTGTGATATCTTTATCTGGAAACACGAAGCTTCATTGCATGATAACACATGTGGATTTTCATATTTATATATACCATTTACATAATATATTAAGAACTAAAAATGCTAAGGCATTTTCAAATCAGTATTCCGTTTAACTATCAAAAACATTAACTAACAAACATCTAAGAAACTGAATTAGTTAATTTTTCAAACTTGAAAACACATTTTCTGCATTGTGACTCAAATAAACCTTAACATTTATATATAATTTTTAGGTAACAATACATTGATAATTAAATCGTAAATGAGTGTTATTTGTTTATTTCGTTTACCAATTAAACAGCTGTGACTGAAAAACATCTGAATGCATTTGCTTATTTCAAATTTTTAAGCGAGTTTTCTGCGGCATGACTCTGATAAACCGGATCATTTATACATAACGTTTACATCATTTATACATAACGTTTTTTTTTTTAATTTTAATGCATTAAAAATTAAACCACGAGTGAATGTCATTTGTTTACTCCGTTTACTTATCAAAAACATCAATTAACAATCATCTAAAAATACATTAGCTAATTTCAAACTTAAAACCAAGTTTTCTGCTGTGTGACTCTGATAAACCTTAACATTTATATAGAACTCTTAGATAACTATATATTAAAATTTAAACCACAAATGAGTGTTATTCAATAGGTAATTTCGTTTACGTTTAGAATAACATTGATTATCAAACATCTAAATGCATTCGCTTACTTCTAACTTTAAAGCGAGTTTTCTGCATCGTGACTCCGATAAACCTAAAATCGAAACCATTACGCAAAAAGTAAAGAAAAAGTAAACAAACCCACACTCGCAATTAACCGGCTAAAGTCGCCCGACGAGGAAACGTGAAACCATCTCACTTCCGATTGTCCAGTAAACCGTGTCATACCAACTTCCGCTCAATATCACCTCTCGATGCCATCCTACAACAAGTAAAAGGCGAAAAAAATATTTAAAAAACAAAAAAGCAGGTTGGCGGAGAAAAAGAATGGTAGTAAAGTCTAAAAAATAGCCACTCCTTATCGGCAGTTGAATAGATAAATAAGCTAGACATTATTCTTTTTTTTTTTATTGTGTTTTTGGGTGTTAGGTGTGTGTGTAAGCAAAGTCTAGGTAATAAGGTTGGAGAGGAAAAACAATGGCAAAAAAGTTCGTAAAGATGCGCATAAAATTGAGATAATGAAGGCGTAATCGTGATAATGAACACCCAACCATTTCCGAAGGCGTCGGTGTCAATGCGGAACCTCATTTTCGTTAATTATGCGAGAAATATGGCGGTACGGTAAAAAAGAAGTAAAGGAAAATTTTTTGAGTTTAGAGTATTTTCGCGTACTTTAATTGCACAAAAACATGAAATTTGTATCTTGATGAAAGGGAAAAAAAAATTAAAAATGCTCTGAATTTCGTTTTTAACTAGGGAAGTATATGTATGAAAATAATAAAACTTTCTTCAAAATACGACAATCATCGAATTTATATATTTGTTATGTTACGAGAAACAAACAAGCATATATTATTTTTTAAATATTTTCTTTTTGTATTCTAAAAATAAAAACAACATCATGAAATTACTTCCAATAAAAATTTCAATAAAAAGTATGGTAAAATTGCTTTTTTTTTCTGTCTTTTTAGAACAATAAATTTAATATTTTCATAGATTTCAATATTTACGACAAGACGGTTTTGTTTTAAGTATATGAATTTTTTTACTTAGAAATTCTGTTTGTTAGTAATAACTACAAGTCAGCGAGAAACTAAGACAGAAAATTTTCATTTTTAACTACATTGAAAGTTCAAAAAATAATTCAGTCGTTATAAACCGCATCAAGATTTGAAGTCTGAATTTTTTACTGTTATCTTTTCAAAAATATCTGCCCTCAGGGGATTATCTTCTTCAGAGGGCATCATTCATCCAAGGCACCCTAGCGATATATTTCTTCCCTATAGGATTTACTGACTTAGATAAACAAGTGTGACTCGTCCTCGGGATACTCTAACGATTCTTCTTTATTTTCGACCCTTCTTATCAATAAATTTGTATATTTGTTTTCTATTTTTTCAGATATCTAGATCATAGTTCCACTCGTTTGGGTCAGTTTTCATATCTGGCTCTTACGCCATTAAACTACACCACTCACTAACTCCAAAAACTTTTTTTAAAGGCATAAAATTGGAAGTTTTCAAATTTATTTTAGAATAACCATAATGTGCGAAGAGATACCGTAAAATTTTAATTATTACTAAGAAATAACGAAAATATCAACACAAAATTTGTTAGGCATTATTAATTGATCCTTATATAAATAATGTTGTAAATTATAGGAATTAACGTTGATTTGTTTGGTTTCAGAAAGCCGTAGAAAAAAGTAAATACTATTATCCTTAAAAGATAATTGATAAGGATAATAGTATTTACTAAATCATATCCCATAAAACTAACCAATCAATCAACATTATTGCTATCAATGGGATGGTAATCAGGAAAGCGTACTAAAAATTTTATATTTTTCGTTCCGTGATATGTAAAAGATACGATCTAACATGAATTTGGATCCATTTAACGACAGAACGACTAACTTGCTTCTAACAAACTCTTATATATTCCTTAGATATATAATCTAACCTTACATATTCTAACCTTAAGGTTAGATTGGATTTAGAAAGGATTTGAAGAAAAAAAATTGATGTTGTGTTTACAGGAGAGACAAATGTAGCGAATAGCTCTCCGCTTATTGTGAAAATATCACAAATTATCATGAGAAGCAATAGAAACTTGCAATTTTTTCTCACTTAAGTCTTTTAAAATGTGTTAACATGTTGCTGTTTCGAGAAAATGGTGAAACAAAAATGCATTGGCATAAAATAAAGAATGCAGGGTATTAGGTTCAAAAGGTTGATCATTATGATGCATCACGATTTTAATAATTACATTTAGTTTGCTTAAGGTATATTTACATCGCTAAGATATATTTCATATTTTGTCAACTGCTTTTATTTTACAATTCCTGCAGAATATTATTGTCTACTTTAATAATTTATCGTTTGCTGTAATTTTAATATTTAGCTGAATAATTGATTTTTATGGCAGAATCGTCTGTTTTCATTCCTTTTGTTGTTAACATCCACAGCGTTTTTGTACTTTAGAATGCTTTGAAAGTGAAAATAAAATCGCCTTAGTAGATGGAAGAAGGTATTTTCTTTCCTTGATAGTAATTGTTTCTGTGGAGCCTGGGGCTCGGAAGTAAGCTTACTTTACGATAATTAATATTCATTTTGAATAATTCTACTTTTTCACGAACAAAACAGAAAAAAAAACATCATGAAATTAGCAAAACCAATTTAAATTTTAATATTTGTTTGTATTGTTGTTGTTTTGTATTTTAATAGCTTTAAAAATAACCTTTTTTCTTCAGTAACTCATTTGAACATGGAGGCAGTGTAGTCAAGGTCGCAATTATTGGCCGGCAAATTTTCCGTCGATTCTTATCTTGTAGATCTGAGATCAGACACAGTTCAAAATTACGAGGCCCGTTGCCACAAGCTCTTGTGAATCACTCAGTTGAAATTTCCTTTATATGTCTTTAATATCCTTGAAACAATTCTCTGTCAACAATTACTCTTAATATTATGATATAACCTTACACAATCTATAAACTACTAAATATGCAATTATTTTTCTTACTGATAATTATAAAAAATGCCTTATTTACATATTCCGAATATCAATACATTTTTTTCAATCACAAGACACTTTGATTTTTAGCCAGAAGAACTAGTTCCATCGAATTTCGTAAAAGTCGTTAGCATAATTGCTCAGTCTGGAAACCGTGCGACTAGAAACCCGCTCTAATTTCTCACTTAATTTCTTCACGTCATAAAAATAAAAGGAGTTTGTAATTTTCTCTTGCAAAATTCACAAAACGCGGGATTTGCATCAAAGAAACTCAATGACCTGTTCCATTAACGGAGTTTAGTTAAATATGAACTTTCTGTGACCGTTGATAGCTTTTAATTACCGAAGGAACAATTATTTTCACTACGCAGGACGGCGAAATGCAAAACTTTAAAAACTGGAATATCCAGATAAGAAAGTCAAAGCAATTTCATTTTCAAAGAGCATATTCATTTCGAGACTAAACTCTGGATTAAGGTCAATGTACTTGTAATGTTTGTCTTGTTTCGCTTTACACACAACCCCTATGCAGCGGCTTGTTAATAAGTCATAGGTTATTAATGAATTTAGGGTGTCTTGTATTTATTCAAATTGATTAGGTTTGATAAGGGCATTCAGTGACGCAAGATCCAAATTAAGTTTTGTTGCGCCAAACAATTTAAAAAATACCAAAAGGAAACTGGGTTATTACACCACCCAAATGGTAAAATAAATATAACACTTTAAAACTGTTTCCCTAAAATAAAAATAAATTCTATTATTTTATCGCTTGTGTTAGATGTTATAGTTGCATTATTTTATCGCTTATGTTAGGTGTTATAGTTGCATTATTTTATCGCTTATATTAAATGATATTAATTATATTATTTATATCACTCATACGTGAGATGATACATTTTTAAATTATATTATTTGAAACTGTATCATCTTTTCGAAAAGGCAGTTTTATTGAATGATTTTTTAGTACGATTTATTTCAATGTAAAGTAAAAAAATTAACTTTTTTTACACCGGTCAATAACAGAGACTTCGCTTTTTTTTATGAGTATTATAAACTTCATGTAGGATTCCCATCATAACCTGTCTCTTCACATTTCCAGCCCTGCCCGTAAATCAGTGTTTTTACAGATTAACAAATCATAAGAAATTATTTTGTGCCTTCTACTTCAATGGAATAATATACCCCAGAAATCAGAAATCTCCAAGCTTTTTTTTTTTAACCTTACAGCATTTTTTAGAATACCGAAATGGTTTTTTTTTATTGATTACTTATAAACGCCGCATTTTGAAAACACGAGGTCTATTGGCTACTGCCCTTGTGATTTTGAAACTTTGTCAAATGACGAGGACGACACCTGAGCTGAAACCTCCCTCTCCAAATTTCCACAACACGCATAGGAGAGGACTTGGACCCTCTTCAGATGTAACGCGTATCACCCCCGGTACACGGTGGGTCTGTAGTGGCGTCAAGATTCGAATCCACGACTTGACAGGTACAAAATCGGTCTCATGTTGGCAACCGTGACCACTAGACTACCTCGGTCACATAACGAAGAGGAGGCGGGTACTTTTATTTTTTTTAAATGTGAATAATAAATACAACATGTATTTAGGGGAATATTCATAAAATATGGATTTTCCTTCGTAGATGGTGGCCGTGGTAGCCTAGTGGTTAGGGCATCGGACTCGCGGTTGGTGGTTTTCGTTGACTCGTGGTTTCTAGCCTTGGTGCTGCAAAAGACACGCCTTGTAGGCGGCGCAAATGCACTTTCAATCTGTCGGGGCTCAAAATCCTCCCTTTGGCAAGGTCTGGAAGTTGGAGAAGATTTGCCAGCTCAGGTGTCGTCCTGGTCACTTGACCGAGGTTCAAAATTACGAGGTCCGTCGCCAATAGCCCTCGTGCTGCTTCTAGCGTGGTGCTAATAAAACCAAACCAAACCTTCGTAGATGGCATCGTAACGCAGAGAAAATAATTACACTAGTCGTTAGACACCATCTACGAACTAAGGAATACAGTACAGTAGTACTCGGAAGCATTAAAAATGTATTTATCATTTTGCGTGTATATTTGATATTTTTTAAAAATTTTAACAAATAACCGAGACAAAATGACCAATTAACCGGTATCGTACCTTTAAATTGGGACAATTCCGTCCAACCAGGTCGTCTGGCAAGCCTAGTAAATTTTCTTCTTATTATTATTGTTCTCACAGCAGCGGGGCGCACATATAAGCATTGGGTAGCGTAATATATCCACGGGGGCAGGGGTGGGAATTCTGTCAATACAAAACAGCACATTTTGTGTGTGTGGTTTTCGTTATTTCGTGTGTTCGATGCTTTAGGAGAACACAGTACCCTAAAAATCACAAAAATATCGAATTTTTTTTAGTTTTGATTTAATTGTATGACTTTCTAAATATATGTACAACATTTTATAGCTATATCTATGTTATTTAGTTATTTAAATTTTCTCTAACATTCTGCTAAATCATTTCATTGATCTATATAATTTTAAGCGGACTTTTCTGTTTTTCATTTTTCGTGGCGGTCATGTACGGAAAATTTTAAGGATTTTTTTTGTGATCAATAATTCATTTAAAAAATTTTTCAGGTTGTTTTGCATAATATGTTTGATAATTCTGCGTGTAGAATATTGACTTGTATAAATAGCTATTTTTTTCAAAAAAATCCGCAAAATTCGATATAGCCGTTTTTCTCTGTTTCTTGTATTGTCTGACAGTCAAAAAAATTATTAAACAACGTAAATTACACTGGTACAACTGAACCCATGGATCGAATCGTTAAAAACATTTCTAAGAAATTGGGCTAAAAATATCTTGAAAATATTAAAATTTGTGGAAGTAACAGGACTTTTAATACATTGAAATATTTTGGAAGGAAAATATAGATAATTGTTCGTATAAAATTATTTTTTTTAAATCAATATTTTGTATGCATTGAAATATGGTGAATAAAAACTTTTTCTCATAAATATCTAATTAGGGTTCTACGTATCCTCAATTGCCCGTACTTTATCAAATTTCATACCATAATATTTCATTTCATACAATAATTTCATACCAAAGCTTTATCTGATTAAATGCATTATTAATATTAATTTACCAGTAATCTGGTAATTTCGGTAAGCCGGTTTTATCTTGGCCCGATGTCTGCTAGATTATTGAGAGAGTGTTGTATTTTTGAGTATCCCTATAAAAATCAGTATTCAGTTACAGGAAAATGATCCTATATAAGAAATATTTATTTTTTTTAGATTACACTTATGAATGAAAGGAATATTGTTATTCTCTGCATATTTAAACTTTAAGAAACGAATTACTTCGTTGTTTATCTTGAAACGATTCATTTGACATTGTTCAATTACGTAAGTTGTAATGGACGAATCCAAAAAGTAAGCATGAAAGGAAAGTAAGCAGAAAATTGTGGGAATTTATGAAGATGTCTTCAAAATTAAATGTATTAAGTTATGGAGTATGTTTAAAATATTAGAAAACCTTTTACTATTATTCCTTAGCAAAGCTATCGGGTTTTTAGTTGTTAAATAAAAAAACTATAGCCCTATATATTTGCTTGTCGTTTTGAGTCTGAGCCGATTCGTTATGGTCTCTAGCTGGCAGGCGGAGTTGTTTTCGTCGATTTCTGAGCTCGAGTCCTGATGCTACGAAAGATCCAGCGTGAAGCAGGGCTGATGCATATTAAATCTGTTGAGGCTCTAACCTT
>BMAW01124455.1:40707-66771 GCA_019974015.1 Nephila pilipes
CGTGAAGCAGGGCTGATGCATATTAAATCTGTTGAGGCTCTAACCTTCCCGTAGGCGAGGTGTGGAAGTTTCAATTGGGAGGTGCCAGATCAGGTGTCACCCTCGTCGTCTAATTCGTGAGCTGAAAATTATGAAGTTTGTTACAGTAACCTTCGTATTTCTTCTTAAGTTCAACGTTAACTTATTTTGTCGTTTTGAGCTCTAGTTTGACGCAAGCGTATTTGCAACGGTGCTCAAAATTTTAGAGTTAAATCATATCTTATTAATAATTTTTTTTGGAATCTTTTTAAAAATTTTAGTAAATTGAATTTCAAGATTTTTTTTATTTAATAAATTGTGAATGTAATAAATCTCCAGGTACTGATTCGCTTCAAATAATTAAAATTTATGTTGTTTTTCCTTCTGAAAATGCCCCCAAAGAGAGAAGAATCATAAAATATTTAATATATATATATATATATATATATATATATATAGAGAGAGAGAGAGAGAGAGAGAGGAATACTAAATATGACAGAAGCGTTTGAAAAGAAACATTAAAAAAACCACATAAATAATAGTTAATATCCCAAACATCACGAATTGTTTAATTTGAATACTAAAGCTCCGGTCTATCGACCATGGAATATCTAATTTTTTTTTTATCAATTTGAATGTAATAAAGGACACCCAAGAGGGCAAAAAATAATGAAGGTTTCTTCAAATTATATTTTCACCCTGATTTTTGAAAAATATTTTAAAATATTTTTTAAAGGACGGAAAATACACAAACGAATCATTAAAATAGGAGGTAAAATATTTTTAAGAGTCGTTGGGATAATGTAACTCCACAGAAATCTTCATTATTTTTTGCTGCTTCGCAAGCATTTTTTTGCATTCAAATAGATAAATTAGTATAGATTTGAGGACGAAAGATTTCCATAGGATTAATAATACGTTCACGATATCAAAATGACAGGTAGATGGGAGCCTTAAAAGATACATATAATAACAAGTATATTACTTTAAAGAAAAAAAGAAAGACAACAGTCTTGATAATTGACATAAACAGAAAATATATGACAAAAATTTAAAAATCATAAACTAAAGTTTAAAAACGAAACAGCAATTTATATATATATATATATATATATATATATATATATATATGCACGTATGTATGTGATGTGTTATTGCATAAAAAACATTTTTAAAAAAAAATGCAAATAATCAGGAATCTATTTTAAAGCTTAACTTTAAAAAAAATCAGTAGTGAATGATTAAGAAACAAGTCGTAATTCGAACCAAAAATAGACAGATAAAAATTACAAAAATTCAAAAGGGGATTATTATACATTATTCTAATTTAATTATAAAAGAAAAATTATAAATTCAAAATAAAGCAAATTAAATGAAAAATAAATAGATAAAAAACTAGAAGTATCAAAAAAGTTATAATAAATGTAAAATTTTTGAAACCAAAAACGTGGAAAAAAATAATTTGAAAATAATATAAAGTTGTAACAGACTCTAGACTATGAGGCTGGGTATTCTAGAATAATTGGCCAAATTATGCCCATTAACAAAAAATATTACAATTGACAACACAAATACACAACTACATACAAATACATACAAAATACGCAACTGAAAAAGAATCTAAAAGCAAACTCAAAACATTAAAAATCTATTAAAACAATAAAAGCTAAAATAAATCCTTAAGAAAACTTTAAAACAAGAATGTTATTAAAAGCCTATGTCTCTCTCTCTCTTTATATATATATATATTAAATCGAATAACACAATTTTTCAAAATTCACAAATAAACAAAAAAGTTATTTAAAAAGTTAAAAAAAAAAAAAAAAAAATGTAAAATCCACAAATGTATATGCATATATGAGAATTTCTACTAGATTTTCCCTAGCATTCTATTTATGGAAAAATGCACACAGTTGTAATTTGAAGTTATTTTAAAACATCGCGCAATGCTAAAAATATAAGATTTAATTATAAAAGAAGTTTTTGACAATCAGAGTCTCTTTATTGCGGATATTTACAGGGTTTGCATAAGGATGTATTAATATATATTCTCAATTTCCTCAAGTTTTCATTGGTTTTTTAAATTAAAGATATTATTTAAAAATATCGCTTTAAAAATCTTGATGCTAGATAATCAAAATGGTTTTTAGAAAAATATATGACCTCCTTTCCATTAGTCAAAAAAAGTAGGCAATCTTCAATATTAATCATTTCCCATTCTGTTTATGGCTTGTATTTCAACCTCGGTGATGGAAATTGGATAGTCAATAATGAAAGAATTTAAAAGCACGTAAGAGAGATGCAATAAGCGTATTCTGCTTTTTCTTGAAAGCATTGATAATTATGTATGAAATTTAGTAGTTTATTTCAAAAATATCACCAAGTCTAAGGATTACTAAGCTGGAAATTCAACGAAAATAACTTCTAGCGCACAGGAATGGAAAAAAAATAAAGGTTCTCGATTTCACGAATTTTTCACTGAAAAAGGTTTAAATAAAATATGTTATAAAGTTTAGCTCAACACACACACACACACAGAGAGAGAGAGAGAGAGGGGGGATGCGTGTGTGTTTAATGCTTCAATAAAGAGTTCATATCCTAAAGGTATTTAGTTTCGAAATTTAAACAATATAGCCCCAAAAGCAACCACAATATTGTCAACCTACGTCTTCCTGATACCGAACAAATGGGCATGAAAGACTGCAATTTACTACATTATGTACATAAGTATCAATTAATATGCGAAATATATTTCATCCGGATATCTCGTCTGTTTCCTAGTAATAATTGGGATACTACCTGGCATATGTGCGATCGTGTTTGTCCGAGGTCTTGATGATAAAGTAATGCATCTATGGTTAAAAACTTTTCATTTTTACTTGATTTTCACAGTACTTGTTGAAATTCAATTTTACAATTCACGTTTGGAAAAAGTTTTCATCCCTTTTCCCTCACTTGTGTTAATTCATGACTAATTAGAGAAGAATTCTGGTGGTTGCTGTCAACACGAGGCTACAATGAGAGTTTTCACCTCGTCGTGAGAACGAAAGTGGTATCCCTTAAGAAGCTCTTTCACTCTCGGGAAGAGCCGAAAGTCATAAGGTCGGATGCAATGACCCCCACCTGACCTCTATGTGGGTTGCTTTCCCTCTTCTGTTCTCGGCCCAAGATCACACCTGAGAATAAAAAAATAACAAATGCATTCATGGAGGATACAAACAACTTTCGAGTTCAACAAAAATTGTGAAAATCCATTGGAAACCAATAAAGAAATTATAATCAAGAACGTATTACTTTTTAATCAAGCGTCGTGAGTGAGAGTGTGTCAGTGTGTAGGGGGGAGGGGCAAAGAACAATTTTAAGATGTATTTTTGTCTACCTTTTGATTTCGTTTAAATTCTAAATTTTAAATTCAGAATTATTAGTCAGTTGAGATTGATTGTGCGTTCTCAATTCATTTTCATTTTTCTTTTAGGTTTTAATATGTCTTTATTTTAATTCAAACGTATACCTATTAAAATTAATAGCAATGATTCAAAAGGCACAAATACACTTCTAATAAACGCGAATTAGTTCATAAATAAACGAGAACTCAACTGCGTAGCATTTAGTGAAAACTAAAACTTTTTCTTACATAATGTTAATGTCCTTCCGTTTCTTTTTTAAAGTTTTTTGACAGTTGATAACTAGTCAGTAAAAAATTACATCACGTTGTGAAATTTTAATGGCATGCATTGCTTATTGTGTCTCCAATTTCTTTTAATAGAGAAGGTTTTTCAAAAACATTTGTCTGGAAAAGGTGTTTTTTCCACTAAAGTTATGATTGTATGCATTGTTTCCAAATAACTGAAGTAAAAATGCATGAGTGTTTTTTTTAAAAATTTATCAATTTAATGTATTTAAAATGCAAACAAAAAAGTTTCGAATTTTAAAACAAACATTTCACTTTTTAATTTTAATACGAATGAAAAAAAATATCAAAAAGCTTTTTACAGTATTCTTTTTTCTCTTTTGAGAATGTCAAGAAAGAAGTCAAATTTTTTAAAAAATGATACTTAAAACTGTGTCAGGAACATAGAGCAAAAGGATTGCCCAATTGTTTGATCCTCTCTTCAATACCGTTTTTTTTATTTCTATTTGATATAATTAAATATTGCTCTCAATTAACACATATACTTTTCTTTTGTATATTTATTAAAATAATAAATCAATTTATAGATTTAAAATTTTTAATTTTGAACAATAAAATACCAACGATACGACACCTTTAAATATTAGTTGTCATCGATATTATTGTACTTTCTTTATAATTCAGCACTCCTCTTTTTTTTTAAACTGGTTGACAAATCAGAAAATTATATTTTATACCTCCTACTTCAATGGAATGACTAGACTTTGAAAGCATTAGAGTAAATTTTTGGTAGTTTGAATTATTTCGTGTGTTTTATACTTTATTTGCGTATACTGTATCAAGTTTTAAGTAACAATACATAGTTTTAGCTGTTTAAGTGCATTATTTTTAGCGATTTTAAAGTAATCCGACGTTTTCGATTATACGACGGTGTTCAGGTACGATATCTTCTGGATTTTATCGAGAAAGTATGTTTTGCATACAATTTGAATTTCTTCTTTCTCTCCTGAGATTATTACTTCCTCCTCTATCTTTTTGTTCACATATTTGAGGTTCCTTTTTTCTTCAGTTCTTATACATTTATCAAATACTAAACATCCTGGTTTTCATTTGTAAGTTTCATTTCATATTTGGCTTCTTATTTAACAGAATAACATTTTCAAAGCGAATTCATCTTAAATTTTAAGCTCCTTTTAAATTTAAAGCCTTTATCTGAAAAATGAGATAGCGAACACGTGATTTTACCATGAGAATTTCCGAATGTAAATTGGAATTTAATTCTAAAATTCGATGCTAAGCGTCACATCAATTTATCAAGATTTTTATATCTTAATGGGTGCTTTTTAGAATTAGTCTCTATTATAAGGCCCAATTAAGTTTCTCATTCGTAGGAACAGGATTATTTTAACGTGATTATCATAAATTTTATTTAAACGGTTCCGAAGCCTGTCAACAAGTCTCATTTTTCACACACAAGAGCAATATTTTTCTTAAAACGTTACTTCTTTACCTTTAGCTGCCTTTGTGAATTAATGTCGACCTAGAGCAGTGGTTCCTAACGGAGACCGTGCCGCCTCCTCAGCGAGCTTTGAGGAGAGCAAAGGGGGCGCTTTAGGGCCAACTGTGCCCAATACTCAATGGTCCTCAACAAAGATGCTGCTGCTCCACAAAGTATGTTGATGAGATCTAAGGAAGCTTTGAGGGCCAACTGTCACCCCCTCTTGAAAGAATACAATGGAAAGTTTGATTAATAATAAAAATCACCAGAAATCTTTATTCAACAAATAGTTGTAAATGTTTTAAGGAAAATGAGTATGCATTAAAAGTACACTGACTTACATCACATTGTGATGTGAATTAATTAATTTGTGAATAATGAAGAAAACCTAAGTTGGAATGGCGGGAAACGTAATATGCGAATGTTAAACGGTTGTTAAATAAGGAAACAATGTGAAAGAAGGAGAATAATCACTCTTATATGATCCAAAGAAACAGTTTGAATGAAAACTGAGTATAAGAGGAGTTCACACTGGAGTGAAAAACACACGAAATAAAAAGATGATGCAGCAGTTAAGTAATAAGGTTAAGGTGAATGGTCACTTGTGACATCCAGGTACGCTGCACAATGATTTGACAATCTTGCTATGATATTGTGGATGAGTTGTAGTCTCAAAGAATTTCAAACGCTGCAAAAAGTTCTTTTCAGTTCTGGGACCGAGCTTAGTGGTTGCGGAAGGGATGCAAGCTGTGTTCCGAGCACATTTTACAATTGCGCATTAGGATTCAAATCAGGTTAGCGATCAGACCACGTCATCTCTTTATCGTTTAGTAATCACAGACCCCGTCTCAAAGGTGTGGAGGTCTGTTCAGTTGTCCAGCATGATGCATGGGCTCTCCACGATTTCCCTTAATGGAAGACCATGGTCTCTACGTGATTTTTCCTCGAATGAAAACCAGTTCCCCGTTTTCGCTATAGCTCATGAGAATCCATATAAGTAGTTTAGCTGATGAGAATCAGTTGAATCTCCTGTTAACAGTTTCTCTGAAAGCTCGTACTCCTGTAAGCACTCAACACAGCTCTCTGGCACACTTGCGAATCATCGTTCTTGGTGTACGGTTGTGACTTTTGGTCAACCTAGAACAGCCATCGGTTAACATTTTCCGTCCTTATTAGCCTCTGCCTCGGTCTTGAGATCACACACTGAGGCACATTCAGAAATGGAGACACATCGGTGTGTGATCGTCTGGAATCGAGCATTCCAACGATTCTTCCTTTTGCAAACACTTCTGTCTTTTTTGTGCCGTCCTTTATTCTCTTTATTCGTTAACAATGTTTCTTCTCACATGAATTGCACGAAACCTGTCTGAACTGCTTTTGTCAAACGAGTCGGTTAATCCGCATGCCGACGTGTGCAAATGTTTTGCACACGTCGGCAGGAGACGTCAATTAAAATGTTTTGCATAGCGACAGAGTTTCATCTTCAACAGATGATTTTCCACAAGTTATTCGAAACAAGTTCACCAATAATTATTAGCTACCTATAGGGTTATTATTTTAGGTGAATCACTTTGGCATACCATGGTTATTTTTCAATTTTTTATCGTTTGCTTCAATTTTCATTACATTTAGCTTAAACATATTCAATTTAATAAGTTATCCTTTTCTTTAATTTTAATATCGGAAAAGTTTACTGTTGTCCATTTCTTGATATTTCATCGTTTACTTTAATTCTAATATTTATAATAGAGTGATTTAATAATTATTATAAGAAAAAAGCGCAGCTTGGGTGGCTAGATCTGTTCTTTGAAAAAATTTACACAGAACGTTCGATTTTTTTAAATTTCTATTCTTATTTTTTCGTATTTCATGAATTATGCTTAATTTTTGGACACCACTTTAGGTATTGGTACATCATAATTTTGTTCTCTTTTGGCTAGTACGTGAACAAGTCGTATAATGCGCAGCGCACCGCTCGGAGAATCTCAGAGTGCATGCGCATGTTACGATCCGATCGCTTACATATATTTGAAAGATTATATAAATCACGACAAGATTAAGAATCTCGTCGACAAGCTATATCACGATTTTCTGAGCATACTGTTAATACTATTAAATTTATTACTGTTTTCTTTTCAAAGCTAGAATATTGCTTTCAGTTGCATGGAATAAAATGCATTCGAAGCGGAAGGGGGATGTTTCAGCGTGATGACTTACGTTTTCTGACTTACGGAAGCATTTCTTAAATATTCATTAAATACCTGAAAACTCACATCTTCAATATTGATTTCATAAACGGGAGTCGGTGTATTCTTTTTTTCTGAAAAATGGAATGAAGAAGGGACTCTCCGATGAGGTGAGTAATTTTTTAAAAGGGGCAGGGAGTTATTTTCTAGAAGATGGTAAGCCGAGATTGGTTGCGAACCTATAATTTTGAGCCGAAGATGATCCCAAATTCTGAATCTCAGCAAAGGGACAAAGATAAAACAAGAACTATAGTACCTTTATCTCTAAACTTCCAAGCCACGCCCACGAGAGGACTTGGAACCTTGGAACAGATTTAATATGCATTAGTTCAGCTACATAGAGAGTTTTTAGTTGCAAAAGAACTGGAATCCACAACTCGAAGGAAACAAGGACGGCCGCGTGTTCCAACGCGACCAATTTATTTAAGCTAAAAAGGAATTACTTTGAAATGTATTATCTCGTAATAAAATATTTTAACAATAAGAAATAGCCTTTGCTGATCTGTATCTCTCATAATTCAATTAATCAATCAATATTAACTGAACATATTAAGTTAAATTCATGAAAATTCTTTAGTGAGAATTCATGGATAGATAGTACAATAACTTTGTCTGGTTTCAAAAAATGATTCTAAGTTGCTAGGGGATGTAAGCAGATAGAAGTTAATATGAAAAAAAATATAAAGATTCAATTCTTCATTTATTAAAATGTTAATAATTATAATCTGTTTTCTTGCTGAATGCTTCCGGAAGTCTATTTCATATCAACCGCAAATGTTTTCAAATGGTTAAATACGCTGGGAGAAATATATAACTCTAGATGGTGAGTATACTGAAGAAGTCTTAAGAATAATAAATGAAAATTCAGTTTCTATCTCGAAGTTTTTCGAAATAATTAAAACTTTACAATAACAATCTATAACAACAACAACAACAAAAACTCGACGCAACAAGAAGTTGGAGACAAAAAAAGGGCGGATAAGAAAATTATGTACAGAATAGAAAATGATTAAAATTTCAGAATAATTGAATGATTTATTTCAGAGTTACATAGTTACAAAGTAACGAGCTCAATAAGGTGTTGACCCACTCTAGCCTGGATGCAAGCTGCCACACGACATGGCATTGACTGATAAAGCTCCCTGATGATCTCCTGCGGTATTTCATGCCAAATTAACCCCAATTGTCGGGCTCGGTCTTCAACATTCTATGGTAGATGCAGTCGCCTTCCCATCATATCCCAAGCATGCTCGATTAGAGAAAGATCTCGCTGGCCAAGGAAGTGTTTGACAAGTTGTATGATAGTTCATAGCAACACGTGCCGTATGTAGTCTGGCATTATCTTGCTGAAAAATAATGCCAATAATGTAAAAAGAATGGTAGCAAAACAGGTCTCAGAATGTCGTCGACGTACCGTTGTGCAATAAGTATGCATCTACGGACGACCAAAGGGGTCCAGCTATCAAGAAAATGGCACCACAGACTATAACTCCTGGTTGAGGGCCTGTGTGACGTGCAAAAGTGAAATCAGCATCGGCACGCTACTCTCGGCATCTCCAGACACGTCTTCGATGATCGTCAGGACACAGTTGGAAGCGGGATTCGTCGCTAAACACTATACGTCTCCAGTCAGCATCATTCCAAATATTTCAACCTTATCGAGCCAAGCACCACTGTAATCAGCCTCGACAGTGTGCAGGCGAGAGTGGCAGGAGCGTAGCATTCGGAACGAGGGCAGATTTCGCTCTATCAGCCGTATGTGAATGGTCATGGTGGACACTCGTGTGCGGATCGCACGTTTGATGGTTGATAACGATGAATCAGACACTGTGACAGAGCTGATATGACAATCATTCTGTCCTTCCGATCCGTAGGCCGACTGCTACTATCATGACGTTGAAATCTGTCATTGTCCACCCATTCTTACTAGCATCTTGTAATTGCCGCATCGCTTCGACCCATATGACGCGCGATTTTCCAATCGGCCCAACCTGCCTCTTTCAATCGAATGATACGACCTCTTTCAAACTATGACAGTTGCTCATAATGAGCTCTAATTCTGCGGTGAGGCATTTTTTCAGTCTGTTGAAAGGTATCCTAAATCGCAATGCAACAGAAAATTTGATTATCAGATTGAGAATTGCTTCTTATGTACACCTGCTGAGTGTGCATAAGTAGCTGCTGCTATTCATTCATTAGACACCAAATTCTAATCATTTGCATGTTCGGTCCAAATGTCTATGCATGCGAAATTTTATTACAATTAAGCAACTCCTTCTTGGTGTGTCGTTTTTTTTTTTTTTTTTTTTTTTTTGTTATGGAGTGTATATATATACCGGGGTAGTAATTAAAATTTTACGATACTATGGGTGACTTCAACCGTCGTGCTTCAGAAATCAAACTAATCAGTATTATTAACTGCTGTAATTTGCAACGTTGAGGATAAAAAAAGAGGTAGAACAAATTTTGTCCAGATATCTCGGTTATTTCTTAGTAATAATCTCAACTTCATGATACCTTTGGTAGTATTAAAATTATTTTAACAGCTTCTGTTTGCAAAAAAGGGGACAGGAATTATTGGTTTAATTATATTATGGACATGTCATGATACCCTGCTTTGATATGGAAACATTTCAATTCAAATAAATTAAGTGCGTTCACCTTCTACCTAATAATTCACAGATTCAAACTTGTAATTAACGAGAACTAGTTTACAGACTAACTAAACTACTTAAACTGTGAACGTGCACTGATAGTTATTCTTACTCAAAGGGTCATTTCCTTCAATTAGCATTTTGCAATTTTCTCTCTCAATCGCTGATTCAGAATACATTCACCGCTGGGCATTCGTCTAAAAGAATTCGTGAAGCGTTGAAACTCACGTGACGAGCTTTGCATTTTCACTTTGAATGTTAAGAATTTGAATGGTGTTTTTAAAGCCGTTTCATATCTAGAAACAAGAATTCTCGTTTTAAAAAACATTGTCGCCGGGAAACGAGAATACTAGTTTTAAGAGATGTGCGCGTCTTTCCTAACAAGTTCTTAAATAACAGGATTATTATATTTACAGAGACACGTTTTAGAATTAATTATTGTATATAGTTCTTTCATATATAAGTGTTTTTCAGGGCAGGAATCAACATTTAAGTTTAATTTGCGTTTGGTGTTTTTACCGTAATGGAAAAATTTGACGAATTTGGAAACGAAATTTATGATAAATTATTAGACTTACCAAGTGATTGTGACGATGACAGTGAGAAATAGTACATGTGTGTGTGTTAAAAAGTGTCAATTCATTTTTATATGAAAGAGATAGTGATAGTAGTTCTGAATCAGAAGAGAATGAAAATCTGACGGTGAATCAGAAATTCACTGCGGTTAGAATTCACTTGAAGGAAATCCAGGTATTGTGTTAATTCAATGATTTCTTGGAAATATTGTTGATACAGCTGAGTAATTTTAAACGAGGATTTCTTGTATCCGTGTCACGAAACAAATAGATATCAAAATGAAAAAATAAATAAGTATAGTTTTCCAAAATGCATTAAAAGGGACTGATATTAACAAAAAAAAATATTTCTTAGACTTATAATTTTATCGTATAGGTAAATTCTGTGATGTAACATCACGCACAAGAAACTGATTCACCATCACACACATACTAAAAGCAATACTAATACTACTTATGAACAATTCCTGAAAATTTGAGTAAAACATATTAATTACGATAATAGTTATCGTGATTTTAATATATGTTGAAAAGTCTTTATACCACTAAAATGACTTGATTCATTAGAAAGTTCCAGGAAAAATAGTTCGATGCGTGTTAACCCCCTCGAGGGATTATCTTTTTAGGTAAGTACGGTATTCAGCACCCCAAGGTACCGTATTGATCTTTTTCTTTTCCTCGGGGCTTACTATCTTTGATAAACATGGGTGATATGGCTCCGGCATACCGTTGCGATCCTTCTCTATTTTCGATTCCTCTTGCCAACAAATTTATTCTCGTGCCTTTTTCTTCATTTATCGCAAGTCTAGATCACAGATTCGTGCTTTCTCACAAGATTCACATGGAACAATTAATTACTTTTTTCTCTATTTTTTTTTCTAATTCAAATGACATTTCCAATGACTTATCATTTGGGTTTTAATTTTTGTTGCAAATTTGTTTCTTTAATTCTATATTTGCCTTTTTTTTGCTACTGTTGTTCCTCTAACCCGTATGTTTGCAGTTCGTGGTATCCTGTAAGGAGAAAATGGGTATTCTGGAAATATAATTCCCTTTGACCCATGCTTCACTTTTGCTGGGTAGAAGGAAATAACCCGCTTCTGTCAATCGGTTAGTGTAGGTCTCTGCATTTTCGAAACAGCAGGCACACTTGTGTAGAGTTAGTACCGCAGATAGAGATACATTGCATTGGATTTCCCGGCGGATCCTCGCCCTGATGCTATAATTCCATACCTCGAGTGACCTCCAGATAAGTGTGTGTCAGACGATTGTCAATTGAATGGTAACTGCCTTCCTCGTTGGATCCATGGTGGGTGAATATATACATTTTTTCCTTTCATGCATTACCTCTTTTATGCCGGCGTAAAGACCTTGTTTTTCCCACCACCGTCCCATTGATGAAAATGTTTTTCTCTCGAGTTTTCTAATATTTTCTCTACCTCACAACAAAATGTCGATAAAATCTCTATTTGCTATCCAGAAAGCTCTTCTCCTTTTGGAAACCTTAAATCTACAAAAAAGAAGCGATTCGATTATTCGATTATCAAAACCGAGTATGCACCACTATCAAAATCCTTTTCGACAGCGAAAACATTTCTTGATTCTCCACTTACAGGTGCCCCCCAATAAATCTTTATATTCCTCCTACGGTGTTATTTCAGAACCTGACCTGCTATGCATCTCTGAAGCAGAAATCCTCGAAGGATTTCTGATAAGGATGTCACTCAGGTCATAAGGACAATAAGTAATCGAGACCAACTGCTTTTTAATCTAAACATATCGTTTTAACTTTCGATAGCCCTAAACTAACAATTTAAATTAAAACAGTTTATCTAAATTGCCGAATACGATCTTACACTCCGCATCCTCCACGCTGTAGCAAGAGTCATAGATTCGGTCATTCACAATCTTCCCGCAGGGAGCAATTGACATACTTTATATGTGCACCTGTTGGGTATTGGTCTATGGATTGCCCCTAGAACTGAAAAATGGGTTAGCTATCAACAATCACATCCTTCTAATTCTAAAATATATACAAAATGGAATGGTGAAAGACATACTCAACACATTAAGTCTATCCTAAATATTACCAAAAAAGAAGCACGAAAACTCATTACCTTACGGATATCACAAATATACTCCCAGACTGCTAAATCTGCTCTTTCCATTTTCACCCAAACTGGTTAAAACATTACGAAAGTAATATGCCCGCCTTTACAATTACTTAAACTATTGTCACCTACATCCATTCCATTGCCTTCATCTCTCTTAACATCTTCAGTCTCCCTCCTTCGTCTTCTTCCGCTCAGGTACGTTTGTTACCTTCCTCTCCTATTACTTTATTAACAGCTTCCACCACATCAGTGCTTACAATCTCCACACATCATCCTCTTTCACTAAAGAGCAACCATTATCTTTTGTTTACTATCCTGTGTCAAACTCAAACCATTTCGATTGACCCATACCCATGATTGACATAGCTCTCCACAATAGCCCGCAAATGGAACAAAATAAACACAAATTAAAACGCAATATCTTTCACCTTAATGAGGAAATATATTCCAAATAATCATTCTAATGAGCCAATATAAACCTAAAAGGAGTTTTTTTCTTGTGAGGATGATGATTGCATCCTCTATGATAATGATGATTCTTCACTAGGGAATGGAGTTGACGAGATGGAGAATTCTCGTCCTTTAAAGCCAACCGAAACCAGAAATAAGTTTCATGATATGTTCTGATTTTACCTTTCACTTATTTACCATTCCTTTTTAACTATCTCGTGCTTCTGTTTTTAACTCTTGTCAGGTAACAATTCTACCTTTTAAAGAGAAATTATATTCAATCAATTCATGATTTAAAGATTTTTATTTTTATGTTGTTGTAGACATTGTTGTAAATTGATCTGATAGCTTTTTTTTCTGATTCACCTTGTTTATCACAGCCTAGTCACATGTGACTCTTGCACCATTAAACCCAGCAATCACAAATTCCAGCAAGTAAGTGTTAATGGTGAATACAAATTCAAAATATCTTTTTTTTTTTGAAGTTTTCATTTATTTCCTTATTGCTGCAATAACCCTGTTTCTGAAAAGCCACCAACTGATTCAGACGCCATAAAAATGAATATATGTGTCCATTCCAAAACCTGTATTTATTATTCACAGACGGTCAATTTTTTTTACAGACGGCTTCATTCAGAAGTAATCACTAATAATCTAAATGTGCAATAAAAATTTTCATTATTGCTTAACGTGTGTGTGTGTGCGATAGATCTGTACCTAAACATTACATTACTTGAGGCAATTTCAATATTGTTTCGTTTTATTTACCCAAATTCTTTTGGAATTACTGTATCATGAGATGATGAGAGTACGCGTGAGTTTGTTTCGAAATAGAATTCTTTTTCTGCTTCCTATTATGATAAACAAAATTTTGTTTATGTTCCATTTTAAGAAAAATGATCTGTTTTATAGTTTTTAATAACTTAAAATTATACTTTATAAGAATCTTGCTTGTTTTAAATTGCTACTAATAGCTCACACTCTCCATATATATATCTTGTTCAAATTTTCAATCATTAATAAAATACTTTTTATTCATCCACTCAAGTTCAAATACATTTTTTAAAACTTGTAGCGGATGACACTTGATGTTAATACACTTTTTTCAAATATTAATGCATTTAATTGAATTTAATAGGTGAAAATGTAGTTAAGTCCAACCGCTTGGCGCGATTTCAAGAATTGTGTAACATAGCGATTTTTTTTGGCTGAACGTTAAATCCGCAAAGTAAAACAGGGTAGCCACATTTTGCAAAATATCATCAAATAATTTCTGTTGGAAAGGGTGGTTGCGCTAAACTGCATTCCAATCATTTATCGGATGAATTAAGAAACAAGTTAATGCTTCTACAATGTTATTTGTCTTGCAATGGCAAAGTTGGTTGAGCGTCGGAGTAGATTCTTCATGCCTTCGGATCGAATCTCGTCGAAGCATAAAAACTTTTTATTTCATTTTCAAATAATGAATTTTAGTTTTATATAGGAGAAAAAATTTCTCTTATATATGATATTTAGCAGGATATAAATTTAGGAATAAATACCGTCAGTGACGAAGCGTGTAGATAGATGGAAAAAAAATTTCTTTTACCTCTTAATATTGAGATTCTGTCATATGTATATACGTATTTATATTAATTGTAATTATTTAATAAAAAGTAACTAAAAAATTTTTTTCTTTGTAGGCCTAAGTAGGAATTGACTTCAATTTTTTTTATATTACTTGTTTATGTATAGATTAAATTATTACAGGTAAGTTAAAAAAAAGTGGAAGTACAATAAATGTTATGGATTGTAATTTCATTGCAAATTGAAAGGAAGAACTATTTTCGTACTTTTTGATTTGATGATCCTGTATTTGAGTAACTACGAAATTTCGTTGCACTTTTAAACAATAAATTATTTTTCGTTTTTGTTTCTTTTATAATGAAGTAAAATTACTCGAAGTAGTATATTGTGTGTTTTAGTATAGCAACAATAGTTTTCTAGATTATCATCATCAGTCTAAATCAGCTACTTTAAAATCCAAACAGTACATTCTTTTCAAGAATGAGGTCTCTCTTACTTTAAGTTTAATTTTAATTTTTACTTGAACCCCTCCAGAAAGAAATACCCTTCCAAATCTTCCATTTAGATTTTTAATTCGCTATTATTTTTTTCACTAGGATTACTAATTTTATTCAATATTATATTGTTATCGGATACTTTTTCTTCTACACTATTTTACTTTCATTGACAAGTTTCATTTCAGAATTTGGTTCTTATTAAACATAATTAAGCTTCCATTACTGAGAAAATTTTATTTTTATAACGTTCTTTAAAACTGTTTTTTCAACTCCAATAGGGAGAAATATGTCTTAAAGATTTTAGAATTACTGTTAGCAAAACAAAAAGCCATCTGTTTCTCTAGTACAAGTCATTTGCTAAATTTCATAGATTTCACAGTTGTAGAAAGGAGATGTACATTTTCAGTACTCTCTGTGATCTAGGAGACACCAGATTTGAGCAACCCCGGATTTCCGAAAACCCTGGATTACTGGAATATCATTAACAACAGCGTATTTAAATAGCAAAAGCGCTATGCATTATTTTATGTAAAGAATTCACTAGTGTAAAACACACGACATTACTAAATCTACAAAAAGTGTATTGTTTTGTATTGATAGTCTTCATTATTCTATCGAAGTAAAAAAAACCTAAAATAACGTCAACAGATCATTATTTTGTCAGTATAAAAATGGAAGATTTCTCGCAGACCCGGAAAAATGAAGTACCGGTTAACAGTGGAAATGCTATATTTTGTCGGTACCGCAATATTAACTATGTTAACCGGTTTTCAATGCTAAGCGATTTATTGTTAAGGGGAGTCGGTACGCCTTTTAAGTACATTTTTCACTTTATACCTTATGGATATGTTAAGCGTTCAAGAAAACCATAATTGTTAGATATGCATGAGTTATGAAGTTTCTCTACGGACAGAATCATGATGGGCTTATCTACGACTGGGTGTACCAAGGAGATAGAAACTTTCCGCGTTGCTATCTTCATCGTCAAGTGGATCCGGCTCCTGGAGTGAAAATACGTGGTACCATTGGTACACCTCGGTCATCTCGTGTTCGCATAGCTAGTACTTTGGATTGCCACCGTTACATTTCCGACGTGTTAAGCTACGCTTTTCTAAGAAATTGGTGCCGTTATCTAACGGCCACAATATTGCGATAGACGATATGGCCAAAACATTATCTGGGGGTTCAACGCTTTGTAAGGAACCTCATCATCTGGGGAACACAGACAGCGTCTTAGTGACGACGTCCACCGCAATTTTGCGGACGCCATATAACGGCTCTGCTTTTCTAGAAAACCATAGCTTTCAGGCTCATATCTGTATCTTGTCTTAGAGGTGCCCATGACACTACTTTTCAACAAGAAAATGCTGGGCTGCTTGTTAACCTTACTGTCATTAAGGATTTTCGGTATATTTTTCCATTGCTGTTTTCATAATAGTTATCATCTCGCTTAGAAATCTTATTACTAAGGAATGGATAATGTTCCATTCTTCAGTAATGAGATTGGATAATATTTCATCCAGATTCAAATGAGTTTATAAGCACTTTGTGATTTCATTCCGCTTATTTGAATACAAAATTATTATATTTAATATAAAATTAACTTTTCGGCTGAAATGAGAGCAAATTGTTATACCTCACCCTTAAAATATTTTAAATTGATTAAAGCAACAAGCCTTACTTAAATTTTGATCGACGTTAAAGCTGACGGGAAAAAAGTAAACACGAATCAATAAAAATATTTACAAAAAGTTTCAAAACAAAATTTCTTCTTTTCCATTCTGTAAATTAAAGGCTTCAACTCTTCCAGCCATCCTGACTGCTTTGTCAGGGAAATTTTTTAGCAAGAATCGAGGGTTGCATAGTCACACCAGCCATACAATAAGTGGTTTTTTCCCCCTTAAAAAGACAAGGAAAGATTTAATAGAAAGAAGCATTTCATAATAAAAGTCGTATTGGAAGATACCAAAATGTAAATTGACTATAATAAATCTAATTTCTTTTGCCACAGATAGTTTTCTAGGCGTAAACTAACTTCGTGTCCCATGTCAATTTTTATAGGTTGAACATTTTAAGCTCGTTTTGTATTAGTTATATTTTAGATATTCTTCATATTATTTCTCTAATGAAATTAAGAAAACTAATTACATTTAATATGCGAAAATCCTGAAATTCATTGATTACATGCTATGTTTACAACTAAATAATTTCGAAATTAATATGTGTTGTGATGTTGTGTAACATCTTTTTAAAATAAACGTTGTTTACCTTAAAATGAAAATGAAATAAATCCTTACATATTATTTATACATTAATCTGTTCTCAACATACACCAATGAATTATATCTGTGTAGGATTTTTTTTTGATTCATCAACGTAAGCTACAGTGTTATTCAAAATATTTCATCCTGTTTCAAAATTTCATATTTTCAAAAATAAACGACGCAGGATGATAAGTAATTCATGAATACAAAGGAAACTGTGGAAATTTTATATTGTAAGCAATAGATAGCTCGCATGTGCTTCGTGTACCTATATCACAAAAGTTGTTTTAGAAGCTTTCGTGGAACTACTTCACAGTTGATTCAGTCGCAGTGGACTAGATGAATTGATGATATGCATCTGGCCAGTTAAGTCACTTGATATGGCTCAATACGGTTTCTTTCTTTGGGGTTATGTAACAGATAAAGAGAGAGTGTATGCACAACCATTATCCACAAATTTATATGAACTTAATCAACGGATTTCTGCTGTTGTACAATCAATTACCTCTGACACTTCACAGACTTTTTGGGCAAGAATTTACAACTCGAATTGACATTATACGTGCAACAGAAGGAAGTTATATCGGACACTTGTAAGAAAAAGCTTTTTTTCCCACTTTGCATTCATATATAACTTATCATTCTATGTCATTTATTTATGAAAATATGGAATTTTGAAATCGAATGTACTTATTTGAATATCCATACAGTTTGAAATTTTTTTGTTATCATGTTATTGGTAAAAAATCAGTATGAAGAAATATATCGTTGTTATGGATGAAATTGAAAGTTTTTTTTAAAGAGCTCCAATATACTTCTTAAATTCTAAAAAAAACCAGGAAAGAAAGTTGGTCGAAAACTGTGGGTTTGTGTAGTGTTATAGCCGAATGAAATGGAACAAAATGATTTATTTTGATGGAATACTTCTTCCCATTATTCTGCTTTTGTTCCATTTGTGGTTAAGCGAACTTTAACATTACATTATTTCATAAGAAAACAAGCAGGCAAGAAGGTAATCTTGTTGCATCAGCCACAGCAACTCGAAATTAGCCGGTGTCATCGTTCTCTACTTCCGCCATCTTGGAGCAGAAAATTGGGTGAAAGCGATAGGAAGGACCACAATGTTTTCAAGATCATCGGAAAGTCATATCAGAAAAACCAGTTCTTTTCACTTCAAAATGTCACCGGATTATCTCTTCGCACGGTGGCCTAATTCGGTGGGAAACAGAGTCGAAATTTGTTGCAGAATCGAAAGTAAAGCCGAAGAGGAATTCGATTTTTTGATCTCTTTTTCTTATCGGTTCCATTTGCGTGATTTTTTGAAGTATTGCAACCGATGCGTGAAGTTGTACCTTTTTACGTCGCTTCCCGAACTTGTAACTAATTTCCATTTTGAGATAGGATGGCGTGATATGATGCAGAGATAACAAGTATTTCGTGCAAAGAATCATGGATTTCGATAATGTTTGAGATAAAATAGCTGCGGTTATAAGAAAAAATTGCTGAAGGGGAAAAAACTATAAATGTGAATTTAACAGAACGCGATACACGCGTTCTTAGTTAATTTCCATTTTTCAGTCCGGAATTTCGTCAAGAAAATTGCAACAAAATGAGAAAGAGGAATTTTTGGAAATACAGTCGCTATATATAAGATTATTTTTGTATGGAAATAAAAAAAAAAAAACAGTTTTTTTTTTCTATTTCCATACATTTTCTTCTTTTTTCATATTTGCTACAGTAAAGCCTCGTTTAGAGTTTCCTCGCTTAATGAAGATTCAATACAAGGCTGTCTCTTTATTATGCTGAATTTCACATTCTATTTTCTTGCCGTTCACCATGTTTCTCATTCGTTTTATTATAAATTAACTTATTGCTGAGGGAACAGAGAAGAAAATTTATATGTATAATAATTTATTTACATTTTTGAGTGTGTGCTTATTATTTAGGTATGATACACTATACATACATATATATATATATATGTGTTTGTGTGTACTTACAATTGGATAATATATGAATCTCGATCTCTTTCTCTCTCTCTCTCTCTCTCTCTCTCTCTCTCTCTCTCTATATATATATATATATATATATATATATATACCAAACAAATAATACGTAAATTGAGATAGGTGGAAGTAATTACTGATAGCTTTTTACGTTATGGCCATGTGGGGGGTCACATAAAATAAAGTAATTGATGTATTATGTAACGTGTATAATATTATCTAAATTTATAAAAAAATAAAATATGTGAAAATTATTTTTGGTCACTTTTTCATCTTTCCCCATTTTGACCCCAGTCGCCGAGTGGTTATAGTCGAAAGCTCGCAGCCGTCGTTGTTTCCGTCGGAAGTTCGATTCCTAATACCACCAAGGACTCGTTGTATAGCGGGGTCGATGCACGTTAAATATGTTGAGGCTCCAAGTGCTACCTTTGGCGTGGTGTGGAAGTTTGAAGAGGGATGTGCCAGATTAGGTATCAACCTCATTACTTGACAAATGTTAAAAATTACGAGGTTTATCACCAATACCCTTCACGTTGCTTCTAAAAGCGACATTAATAAATAATCAATGTAAATCTTATTAATTTTCTTAAGAATTTTGCTTTTCCTATAATTATTTTACGAGCTTAATTTGACATTTAGGTTATTAGTCAGCTCGCAAATTTTGTATATATATATGTATATATATATATATATATATATATATATATACTTGATATTAAAGTGGAATTGAAGACCAATACTTCAATCAAAAGCATGTTAGAAAGTAATCGCAGGAAGGAAAAAATGAAATATAAGAAGTCATTACTGTACCACTGAGTAGAAAAATATTCACCAAGCAAAAAATATATTGATAAAACATTGTAAGCAAAGAAAAATGAGTAAAAAACTATGTAAATTTAACTATAAAAGTATAACATTATCCTTATAAAGAAATTTCCAAAAGAAAGCAAATTAAACGAAAATTTAAAATGACGACAACGAAATTATCTCAAAAAGGTAGATAAATTGAAAAACTGTAAGAACCTAACACTGAAAGAAAAGCAAAATAATGGAGTACAATATTTTAATGTTATAACTAGCTTTAGAATGCTAAACAGAATTATTGGCCAGACTATTTCCATCAACTAAATACGTGGGGGAAAAAACAGTTATAAAGCCAAAGATACAATTGAACAGAGATAAAACAAAAAAAATCATTATAGAATCATGTAAGAAGACACATAAGCAAATCCAGTGAAATCCAAAATATCAATATATAATATAATTAAAAGAGACGAAGATATTCTTCATAATACAAAATATGCATCAATATAAAAGAAACATGCATGATCATAGCAAAAAGTGAAGACTTTCAGCAAACGGTGACAAACGGCTATTTAACAAACAGCATCAGAAGTAAATGGAACCTGAATATTAATAAAAATATAGCAAAAAAGTAAGAACTACTGAAGGAAAAAGCGATAAAGTAGTGAAAAAACAAGCAAAAATAATAAAATATTTAATAATTTTCTTATTTTAAATTTCTTTTCAAAAATTATTATTCTAATCAGTCTTTGCCCAAGTGACACAGAAAATACGCAAATTAATTTTGAAAATTAAAAGTAATTTAACTAACTTGATAGTTCTAAGCAAGTAGTTAAGTATTATACTTCTTTGAATATTTCAGCTTAAATTACTATCAAAGAAAGGAACTCTACTATTGGTGAAATAGTTATTATCTTTCGTGTCAAAAATATTAGTAGAGATTCTATTATTCACTATTTTTAAGTTAATATCTAAAAAAAATCTGTTTCATATAAATTTTAATAGTATTTACGTAAGAAGGGCAAAATGTTAAATCTGGTTTAAATTCTGGCCTGAAATTATTTTGAAAAACTTTACGGTAATCAATATATCTAAACAAAAAGATTTTATTACAGACAATAAAATTGTGTTCAAAAATATGTAAATAAATATTGATAAGACTATTATTAATAGGACTACACTGTAACATACATTTAGTTGTTTATATTTTTTATCATTATGACAAGCATAATTTCCTGTTAAAACAAGATTCTGTTGAACAAAATTTAAATTTCTCAAAAGACATATCACTATTAATTTTTAATTCTTTAAAATATTAACCAATATATCATTAATTAAATCTGTTAAAGATATACAATTCAACAACTCTATACAATTAAAGTCATAATTATAGGATGAATCTATTTATCTTTTACATTTTTGGCAAATTCTTAACTCTTTTTAATAATAACCGTCTTATCAAATTCTATAGTATTTTGTAAAATCTAATGCAAAATTTACCATATTTAATAGTGTAGGTATCGAGAGCATTAATTGGTACCTTATGAAATTTAGGATTTAAAAAGACATGACGAAATTTTACTATATTCATTGTATATCCTTTTTTCTTGCGTAAAATTTTGATTCTACTGATGATTTCTCTATCATTATTATTAGCATCAATAAAAGCATTATTGTTAATGAGATATTTATTAACATAGTTATTTTTACAAATAATAACTAGTTACCAGGGTTCTTATCAATACAACAAACAAAGAACTCAGCCTGTAATTTTTTTTTATATAACTTTTTAGATATCTAAGCCTAGTGCATTCTTTTTTCTAAAAATTCAATTTAATATCTTCATTAATATAAAATTTTTATATTCTTTACAAACTTCAATTCGTAAAACTACATTTAATAGCCAATTTAGTTAAACATTATCAATATCCTAATTAAAAGATGTTGATAATTTTGTGGTTATTGTGACTTATTTCACCGATCTAGTCGAAGAAGGCTAGATCATGAGAATGCTCAAGGTCAAAACGTTTCAACTAATCATGGACGAATCGAGGCATGCTATCAGTATAGTGGAAAATATATCGCTCTTCTTTTCTTTTCACTAAAAATCTGAGGTTATTCGTTGCTTTTTCCCTTAAAAACAATAAATATTAAACATTTTAAGAAGCCTTGTTCAATATTTTGAAATTTTCAGTTGGTAAAAGTGACCTTTTTAAATATTAGTTATGATTTAAGAAGAACAAGTCATGTAGCAATGGAAAGACATCATGCGATTAATGTCCATCCAAGCTTTGCGAACAACTTCTAGTTTGAAATATACACCCATTTTTCAAAGAAAGATGAAGGACCCTTACAGGGAACAAGTAACGTCACATTCCAAAGTTAAATATAGCCTGGCCTCTCTGCATTCATCCCCTCTAGGCCCCTGTCAAAATTTCTTCGCAATGAGGTCAGTAATCGAAAACTAATGGCGACTATAAAAAAGCGAAGTCTCTGTATTCGGATTATTTTAGTCATTTTCAAAAAAGAGTTGAGATGTCGCAATCTAATTCCATGACTTATTATTAGAATGATACGATAAGGGTGTAGAATTATAAAATAATTACATTTTTGTTTATAATTTATAAGAAATAATTATGTTTTTAGTATGGTTAATACACATTTTCTCTGAATAAAGTTTTTCCCACACACACACACACACACACACACACGCATATATATATATATAGCAGACAGAAAAAAAAACGAGTTTGAGACTCAAAATTTCATTCTTAAATTGAAGTGGATGGATTGTTATGCATATATTTCTGTGCGTCTAAAGTTTTTAATTGATAAGGACCTTTAACATCGCTTTGTATTAAATGTATCAACACATTCAATACAGCCAAATATTCATATTTTAGATTACTTTATTTATTTTCTAATTCCTCTCTATTATTTATGTTTCTTCTATTACTTTTTTTTATTTCTTCAGCAAGAACGCAGCAGACTCTGAATTGATTCCAGACGAGACGGTTGTGTCCGATACCTCCTGTCACTAAACTGATCTGTTAATAGCTGAACATATTAGAAAATTAATCATTTGGTAACTTAGTCAATACCTTTTCAAGGAGTTTATTTCAATATTCTTTATCAAACGGTACAAGAGTAACATGTCAAATAAGATGAGATGAGGGTGGTTCAAAAAGTACTTGCATTTACAGACAGTTGGTATCATTAAGGGAATTTGTTGAAAAATTGGATTCTGCCATATGTTAAACGGATCCGAAACATATCAGACATTGATTCATAAGTTAGTTTTGAGTTGGTAGTCGTTTGCTGCCAAATCGAAATTTGACTGATGCCGCGTCGAATTGACGACGTCAAACAAAGTGTCAACAATCAAAACAAGGTGTTGCTTCTGGTGAATCTGCTCCAAGGAAGGTGAGGATGATTTCATTGGTCTGAAAAGATCTGTCGAAAAAATTTTGGATGGCGAAAGAAGTCATGATTATGAATACAAGTATTGGAAACATCATGTTTACTAAAAACAAACCATTTTCGATGTTACGAGCGCCATCTCTTAGAGTTTCTAAGGACTTATTGAATGACCGTCGTTGATCAAATAAGATCGTAGTTTAAAATGACCAATAATCCACTTCGTGGATCAAGTGTAATGTTAATTAAACCCTCTAAAACTGTTATAAAGCTTTTTGAATATTTTTCTATAGTATTGTGAGAAGTACTTTATGGTATTTTTGTAATGATTTGAAATGCACACCATAATATATTATAGGCTTTTAAAAAAACTAATTTCTTGCAGTAGATAAATAATGATTTTTCGAAGATAGATTTTGTAAATTTATGCTTTTTTTTCTTCGACTAAATTTTAAAATACCTAAGCTTATCTGTCTGAGTATTACTGATTGTACTGATTGCTGATTGTATTGATCCAGAAAATCGCTTAGTAATATATATATCAGAAAAATTAAGTTTAATTTTTTACACATTTTTTTAAAAAAAAAATGGGCAATCAGTTTTCGTAGTATACTATTTTTCACTTAGAAGTGGCAGTGAAAATTAAAACATACTTTATGACTGCTTGAAAGAAATATTATCAAATATGGAATTTTGTTTAGTATCTTAATATATTTTTTCATGAATTTTTAAATGTGTGTTAGTAAAAGAGCTCACATTCCTAGATTCTCAAAACAGGAGCTGTATAAACTATTCGTAGTAATTTTGTCTTTGTTCTTTTCAGTGGTTGATGCCAGTGGTCGTTTGCCTTCCGGTACCTTGGAGGGAACTCTCACAGATCTTGGCGATTACGATCAGTGTCTGGATGTCATTCAGCCAAAAAAGTCCAAACACGTCAGCATTCAAGGACAATACTGCACTTTAGAAGTCCAACCAGTTCTTCCCGCCTTACGCAACAGTGTTTCAATGAACACAAGAGTGCTCAATTTTGGAAACATCTCTTCAGATTCGGTAAAGTATCTGTTCCTGAGATTATTTAAAAGTTATTGAAACGTACTATATAATTCAGTGCAGTTTTTCACTCTTAGATTCAGACCGGAAGTGGCTTCGAGCTTTTGAATCGAATAACGTGGAATTTCACTTCCTGTACGAAAACGCGCCAAAAATCACCCCCGACGACTTCCTATAAAAAAAATAAAAAGTTATTATCGTTATAAAAAAAAACCAGTTCTATCGCGATGGAGAAAGTTCGCATGCTTGTAACACATGTTCATATTGTGTCTTTTAAATTTAAAAAAAAAAAATTCATTGAATACGTAATTTTCCAATAAAATAAGGAAAACGGGGGATTCAAAAAGTCTCCATATTAAGAATGGGAAATGGGTGTTTAGGAATGAAGAATGGGAATAATGTCTCCATTTCTCTCAATGACCTCCATAACCCCATTCCACTAAAAAAAGGAAAAAACTCCTTATCAATTGGTCCTTTTTCCTTTTTCTAAGAGCTCCATAAGTATTACGACATTCGAATTTTGAAAATTCGTCGCCTTATTTTTTCCGAAAGACGAGAACATCTTCGCCTTCTTTGGAGCAGATTCCCAGAAGCAATTAATTGTTTTGATTGCTATCCAGTTTCCAGAGTAAAATGATGAATCCGTCTTGTAGGTGGCAACAATTCAACAACTTGACGTAAAAGAACGACGACTACTTGACGTATTAATCAAAACTAACCTATGCATTAATGACAAATTTTATCAGATTGTAGCACACAATGATAGCTCTATATGTCGTCAAAGTTCATCATACACGTTTGAAGTTCGTTCAATCTGTTGAGGCTCTAAGTCCTTCCTTGGCGTGGTGTGGGGGTTAGGAGAGAGAGGAGCCAGCTCAGGTGTAGTCCTCTTCACTCGATCGAGACTAAAAATTATGATATACATCCCCACTTACCTTCATATTTCTTGTTAGTGATACGTTGATAAACTATCAATCAGTCGTTAAAAATAGGTACTTCTTGTACCACCCTCGTAAATGTGATTCTTTCTCTACACTTGCTAATAAAGCAAATTACAGTACTAATAATAAAGCTTTTGTTATCTAACTGAAAAAAATGTGTTCCCAGTCCTATTCTATTGGGATATATTTTACATCATTACTTAAAGAAAGTCTACTTAATAGCTTAGAACATGGATCTACAAACTATGGCCCGTGGTCCAAATCCGTCCCACCATCTATTTTAATTCAACTCATAGATTTTTGCATGAAAAAATTACAGCAGCGTTTTTCGGA
>BMAW01124456.1:0-18251 GCA_019974015.1 Nephila pilipes
TTAGTATGCTAGTTCAGTTGCTCTGATTATATGTTTTAAAACACATGTTTTCAAGTTATACTGTGGTGTTTAATTTGTTGAAATCATCCACGTGAGTTTATTTTTAAAATCGCTGTTTATGCAATTTGCTTTATTTTCATTTTATTTATTTATAAATTGTTTTCAGTATTTTTAAGTTTTAAAACTTAGATACATTTTAATACTTTTATTCAATTTTAAAATATAATATAATTTGAGAATATGAGATTTAATTAAATAGAATTTATTTACAGTAGATTTTAGCATAGTATTGAAAGATGGTCCCAATTTAATTGATTTGTTTAAAATACAAATTGGATGTGAATAATCTACATGCTGAAGGAAGAGGAAGTTCCAAAGTTTTTTTGTTTACCACTGCTTGGGTGGTGATAATTGCATAGTAACTGAAATATTCATGCCAATAGGCAGAAAGTGAGTCCACAGATGCAATGCTGCAGGTATTTTGTCTCTGAATTTCTCAATGAACTACCAACTAGGAAAAACATAAGCTGGTAGCATAATACAATTTGGTTGGATTTATGCAATTTCAACTAACTGGATGTCTGTGCAAAGGAAAAAAACCTGGACCAATCACATGTGTCCAGAGGATGACTTCTGATGAATAGATTATAATTTATGTTTGTAGTCCATAGAGGATGCTACAAACAGAGCTAGTAGATAACTAAGAATACCAACCAATTGTATGGCAGTTTGAAGGCATTTGCTTTAGCCCTACCTCTAACTTAACCCATTAGGTTTACTCCTTGAGAATGATATAGAAACCCATATTGAATTTTTGTGGTAATATGTTAGTAATTGTGAGAATGACACATTTTGCATGCTTAATTTTAGTGATGAAGCTGTGTTCCCTCTTGGTAGAAAGTGAATAAGGAACAATATTTGCATCTAAGGTCTGGAAAAAATCCCAGCATTGCAACATGAGAGAAACCCTGTGTAACTAAACTTGTTTTGTACATATCACAGATAAAACTTTATGGACAATTTTTTTATTTTTTTGCGGTATGCACTGTCAATAGAATAACGTAACTGGACCTTGCGGAACTAAGACTTTTTTCCTCAAAATGTACCCAGATTCACAAGATTTCATTTTCAATGGGATGGAGCAGCCATTTGCATATGATGCTTGAGTTTTAACTTAGTTATTTCCTCAGTGATGGATAGATTAGCATAGAGTGAGACCTGGCTCACACACTTCTGGCCACTGAATCCCCTGATGATTTCCGCGGCATGTGGGCTTTTTCTTTCGAGGCTATGTTAAGGCAGCTGTTTACATCACACCTGTACAAAATAGATGTTTGACCTGCAGAACCCGTCACTGTAATACATTCAGTAACTCAAGACATTTTCTAGCAGTGGGATGAGTTTTGGCTACCATTTAAGATATTTTTGTACTGCAAAGGGACACGATGAACATTTATAACTTGTGGTTTTTTTTAAAAAAAAAACTTTGAAACTACCTCTTTTTTAAGTTAGTAAGTGGATTACTTTCGTGTCAATTTATACTTCATTAAATACAAATTAATTAAACTAAAGTCCATCTTTTTGATATTCTCATAATTAAAGGAAATAATGTAAGTCCTATTTAACATAAAAAACAATGCAAAAAATTAGGGAATAAAATAAAAGTTAAATAGTAACAAGAAGAAACAAATAATGTCCAGTAAAAGAATAAATTTTAAAGAAATAGAAAGAAAAATAATCTATTAATGTGAAATTCATTAGTATTTTTAATAAATCAAACCGCTTGAATAAAAGAGTTTTTTAAAATAAAATTCTGAAAATAGATAATCAATTTTGGATAAAGCTGGATGTCAATACATTGAAATTTTTTCTCAGCTTTTTTTTTAAAAAAAATAAGGACAGTTTAATTGAAGACACTGCTGCATGAAGAAAACTAATTATTTTTTTACTGAATGTACTTCTACGAATTATTTGTATATGCTTTGTTTATAAAAGCATGTTTAATTTTGTGTTACTCTGCATGTACTTTTAGTTTGTTTTTTTTGCATGCCTTTGCAGACTTCCTACTACTTTAAAAATGTGCCTTGTGGAGGACCTCCATCTCCCCATTTCTCCCAGGAATCATACCCTTTCAATTGGAGTCGCCACCCTAGGCCAGGTAAGACAAACTTCTGCATGGATATGATTTCATTTAATTTCTGATTAAATGTAATCTGCTATATCGCATGAATGTCATGTCATTTGAAATTTGATGGATATTTATATTTTTTTTTAATGGAAGATCATGCTTTGTATTTGTTGGCAGAAATCTTTGGTAATATTTATAATCCATGAGTTATCTGAAATAAAAGAAATGCAAAAAGTAATATTTTCTCAATCAGAAAGTTGATTAAGCCTTAGGAAGTCAAAAAACTCAAATGGGATTTGATTTGATAAAATTGTCTGTACAATAGCTCATGAGTTTCAATAATGCTGAATAATAAATAAATTTTTACTGTTCAAAATAAAATAAAACTAATATACATCTTTATCACAGTTTATTCAGTTTATCTTGAAATCCTTTCTTGATGGTTAGGAGAATGAGCAGTTTTTGTTTTTACACTGTGTTATGACAAGCGGCCATTGAAAACAGTTTTTCCCCTCAGTTGCTTCTTAAGATGTGCTGCTTTTCTAGCTTTGCTGTAGATAGCTCACTTACTTTTAGACAGTTCAGTAAATTTTAAATATTAGTTTGTAAATTATTAAATTAAAATACTTAAATAAATATTCTCTTGATGCATTTCAGAAATAACTCTAGCCAAAATACACAAGAAAATTAAGAAGAATAGCAACATTTTCCTAAACTCTGCATGTCATCTGTATGTCTTTAAACTATCTAAATTTTGTAATTAGGTATTGAGTTGTAGCTCAAACAAATGTGGGATAATCTTGTTGGATGAATTCAACTCATCAGCACTCAGTGTGTGTGTGGGGGGGGGGGGGGATTTTGCTATGTGAGTAGGGTTCATTTTACAGCAACCACTGTGGTCAGGAATCCTTTTTGCAAGTTAACTTGTCACATTGTGCATTATAATGTATGATTGGAATGAGCTGGGTTTTGTTCATGACTGTCGAAAGAATTCAGTCAGAATATTGAGTATAGTAATACAAGATTGATATATCAGGTTACATGTTACTTATTAGAGTAAAGCAAATAATGTGATAAACTGTCTTCATATTAAAAGATCTCTCATTCTTTATGATTTGAATTTTATATATAACTCAAAACATTTTGATTATATTTATCTTCTAGCTCAATGGTACTCTGTAATTTATTATAAAAATGGAGGATTATTTTTCAAATTCAGATACAATAAATGCTATGAACACTTATATTTAACCCATTGGCTTACTAATATTTTCCTTTACACTGGTCTAATAAAATAAAACTAATATATCTCGAAGTTCAATTACCTATATTTGTGTAATTTTAAAAAAAAAAATTAGGAGAAGAGGATTTAGAATTCTTCCTGGAGATGTATATTTCTTGTATGCCATTTTACTACTGCATAATTGGAATAATCTCAAAAACGGTGTAATTCACTTGATCTATCAATATAATTTGAATGTATTATTCACCGATAGATCTATTTTTCAACTTTCAATGGTCTGTAACAAGTTGCCATCTGTTGATGAAAGTAGGAAACACTAGAAGCTACAGCTCCTCAATCCATCTCACAGATGGAATGTAATAATGGACTTGAAATGTTTGCTCAGCTGCAAGCTTACACTGTTTAAAGCCAATGGGTTAATATATAATAAACATTCAGTATAGTTTCCGGTTAGTATTCAATTAGAATGTATATTTGTTATTATAAAAAAATTTAGTGAGTAGACTATTTTTTCAAATTCTTTTTTTTTCTTAGTATTATATCTATAAATGTTACATGTCTTATTAAAACATCTTATTGCAAATTTGCAATTCCATTAGGAATGATGAATTTTTCTTATAAATAAGGGGAGGATTTTAAAGCCGCATTGATATGAAGTTAACTTTAATGTCGTGTATTCATCACACATTTCTTTCTCTCTCCTTTTTTAATTATTATTATGTGCATAAGTTTGAATTTCAAGTAGGTTTTCCATTTTTTTTTTATCTTTTCATCTTAAAACAATAGAAACATTAATTAAAATTTTAATTGTGTTTGAATCCTGAAAAATTGTAAAAAATTTTACACAAAACTATACTTTGTTTATATGCTAATTATTCAATCCTGTACGACCTCCCTCTATCTCTTGTTATTTGGGAAAAGCTGAAACCACTAGAAAGTTTAAAATTCCTTAGTATTATTTCTAGGATTTCTATGGATTTATGAAACAAAATTATTTAGGACAAGTCTACAATTTTTATAAATATGATATATATTTTATTTTCTAGGTCAAGTTCCATACCACATCAACAAAAGCTTTGGAACCATGTTTGTTTTCAACACCGCCACGGACACAACGTTTGCTGCATTCTAAATGTGTACACGCAAAGTGTTCCTCAAATCCTTATTTTTTTGTGTGTTGTTTTGGATAAAGGTCTCATTATATAAATCTTGTTTATCTGATGAAAGATCATCCACTCATAAAAAATTCCATAGGTATCCTACCGACTGTCTCCTCTGCTATCCTAACTGATTAGTATTAAACAAATATGTACATTTTTTTATTGCAGTGTTTTTAACCATTCTTCCAAAGAATCTGTATTTGTGTGTTGATATTTACTCTAATGAAAACTTTACCACTTCTCATTTTTTTAAAAGTTTAATTGAACATAACCCTAAATTACACTGTATTTTCGTATGAAACTTCACACCTAATCTCATCGGATGATCATTCTCACATTATGGCTTTTTTAAATTTGATAGAAATAAAAGACTCAAGTTATTTTGACAATCCTCAAATTTTTTAAAGCAATACAAAAAAAAATAGGAAAATAAAAGTCAAAATATCTAAATTTCTATATCTGGGTGTCAAGTATGTATGAAATAAAATTGAATCCCCGTCTATGGTAAGTCCTCCTACTCAAGCATTTCTGATAATGATACTTGGTATGAATGAATTCATTCAGGAATCCACCAAAGTCAAATTTGGAACATTATAGCCTCTTAGCATAAGAATCGGAAACTAATAGTTTTAAAGACAATTCCAATTTAGGCATTATTTTGTAGTATTGTTTATAAGATTTTTTACCTGTATTTCTAAGTCATATTTTTTAACATTTATGTATTGTAAAATATTGTGTTAGCCATATGCATGATTCCTTTAAATGGTGTAATTAAATGCCTTAAATATCGTTATTTTTATATCATATGTTAATTTTTTATTAGTTCTCATTTGCGTTTCTAATCCAATGAATGCACCCGATTTGGTTTTCCTTGCTTTGATATTTTATACCAATTTCAACCTGATGCAGAAATCATTAAGTGTACGTTGTTTTTGATGTATATGAAATTAATCTTCTCTGATATCACTCTCTCTCTTCCTCTTCTTCAAAATGTTATACTGATATTGATGCTGTATGTTAAATGGTTTTATTTCATTTTAAGCATGTTTGTCTTTAAGTAAAAAAATTTTAAGATCATCTTTTTTGAACTTGTTTTGTTTTCTAATTTTACTAATTGGCCAGTGGAACTTTTATTGCCTAACTTTGGCTCTATATCTTTATTTTCACTATTTTATGAAGTTAGATTTGTTTAAAATTTAATAGCAGATAGATTTTCAAAATATGTATTTGGCACAATATGTTCAAGTAAGTCTTAATGCTATATTTCATTCAACAAATCTGACATTTAAAAAGAATTTTAATTTATTTTGGGCACTATACTTTGTTTGCCGGACAAAAATATAGGCTTACATCATATTTATTTATGTGTTATACTTTTATTACTGATATATAAGAATTTTTTTTATTCTATGTTGAAGAAAAAAATGGCATGTTTTTTTCATTATAATCTTCCCTTATTTTTAATTGATTACCCCCCATTTTCAAACAACAACTCAGACTATCTCCCAAAAAAAATTTGGTATTATTCATTTATATAGAGGTTGTCAAAATTACAAGATGAGGAGCTATTAAAATAATATGACTGATGCAGCTTATTTTGATGTTTTATGTTATTTATTATCCCTTTCTTTTAACTCTCTATCCTTTCAACATTCATGTGAATTTTCAATTGTTGAAAAAAATGCTGCGTCTTCTTCTGTGCTTCTTTAGAATGTGTGCCACTTTCTCTTTTCACAGCTATTGGACTCAAATCTTGTTCCTTTTAATACAAATTTCACCTTGAGTAAGTCATCACTCCAGATCAGCGAATAAAATTGAATGGTCTGACTTACTGGGTTGCTGTACTTACTTGGCTAGAACCTCTTGATCAGAATAATCTAGCACATTGTCTTGAATTAATATGCTGTATGGATTCTTTGTCAATTCTAATGTGATGGAAGAGCAATTTGGTATGAATAGTCTTGGAAGCTTCTAGAATATCAACTTTGAAAATCAATCACTCTCAAAAGCCTGTGCACACGATAAGCATTCATTGTCCTACACTTTTTCAATAAATTATAAATTTCCATTACAGTTTTTTTCAAGATTCATGAGATTTTACAACAATTCATTACTCATATAATTTTGTAAAACAAAAAAATAACTCTTAATGTGAATAGCGACTATGGCTATATGGATTTGTTTACAGAAGTGAGAGGCATTTTGAAAAGAGAAGGCTTTACTCTAAACAACTGTTAGTCACTTTAAGCATTTGGTGCATTGTCCTTCTGTAGCTTTAGCGTCAGTCTCATTATTTACTATATCATAGCAAAATAAAATTAACTTTTGATTTGGGTTGACCTACAGTTAATCTGAGACATAATGTCATTCAACTCTTTGAACTTTAAAAGATTAATATATTAATATTAGGAATTCAAAACAAAAGTTTGTGAATGTTACTCTTCAAATAAACCATTTCTCCCATTGGGCGTTCTATTAAATCTGGCGTGTGAAAAAAAAATTGCTGTGTGCTGCATTTACCTGCTAATTGATGATTTTTCAGGAAATTGGAATAAACTAAACCATTTCATTACGAATAAGATTTATAAAATAGATTTTTTGAAATTTCATTAGCTGTGGTGATTTTTCGGGAATATCTCATATAGAAAATATGTTTTATATCATAGTCATAATGGTTTAGGAGATAGAAATGGAAAATATGTTAAGTAAAAATGTTTCTCTCCTTCTCACATTGAAGGTCTGCAGGCTGAGTCAAAAATACATCAGCAACTGGGATGCTCACTTGAAAGCAACTCCTGAGACAACTATTGGTGCCTGACCCCCAGCGTTTGCCCTCTCCACATTGGCGCTGAGCAGCAGTTTCGAAACCATGGGGTCTGCCCTCAATGCACTCTGGGCTGGCAATTCATTGCTTAAGGATGCCTCAAGCATTTCAAAATACTCTGAACTGCCACCTGTCATCCATAAATGCATTTTTTTTTTTTTTTTCTTTTTCCTAAAAGCATTTTATTAAACTGTATGGTTTAATTTATTTGCTTGATTATCATAATAGTTGTATTGTTTTTAAGAACTCTTTTTTAAGCAATTCTGTATGTCATCTTTCTATTTCATCCCTCTAATCAAAGAGGTTTTCTTGTCATCCTCAAAAGCAAAGAGTAAAATTTTCTCTCTAATATTGTTGGTTATTGCTCCTTTCACAAAATTCCTTTCAATACCACTGTTAATTATTTCTAAACTTGTTTATTTGCTTTTTTTATGGTTTTAACACACTTTTTTTTTTATATCAAATTAACAGGCCCAGCAATGTAAGCTATTGCTTCGTTGAAACATATATATGTGTATAAATAAATTAATACAATTTAAGTTCAATATTGTCCCACAATTAAAATATTATGTCAATTCTGTTTAATAATCCATTTTTTTCAATAATATTTGAAACTGGTTTTATTTAATTTATACCTTCAACTTGTGAAATATTTTTGTTAAAAATAGGAATCCATTTTTGTTGTGTGGTCATTAACAAATTATTTTGTCTCAATGTCTCGGGACAAAATGCTTTCTTTTTTTTTTTTTTTTTTTTAATGGATATATTAAATGCTAAATACATGAATGATAATATTAGTTATGTATTATAATAGCTTTTCTTTGCATTGTTTTTACATTATATATATATATACACACACGCAGACAAGAACCTGAATGTATTCAATACTTGAAGTTGATGCTGCTACAAAGTACACATCATTAGTGACTAGAGAGCTGTTTAGCATGAAGCCTTCTTTCAAATGCAGTGCCTTTTAATTTCTGTAAAACAAATCTACATACCTGTAGCCTTTGTTCACGATGAGGTTTTAAATTTATTGAAAGAACTGTATGAGTGAATCATTTGCTTGCATGCTTATATTTTGGAGTGGTTTAAAAGCATTTTCACAGTAATTAGAAGAAGTTGAAGATGATTCATGCCCAAGTCCCGCTACATGAAACAAATGTAATATTGAAAAATTGGTAATCTGGTTTGATTTGACTGTTGGTTAAATATTTGGGGAGATTGTTGAGACTGTAGAGATTGACAAAAAAAATATAGGGCTAATTTTTTCCACCTGAATAATGAACGACTCATTCCACGATTTCTGTCAAAGAAGGTTTCTAGCTAAATGTAACATCGGTGTTGCAGATCATCTACTTATTCTGGTTGAGCCATTGACTTCTATATATGTTTTTGCCAGGAACAGATTTGAAGGCTGTGAAAAGAAAAACACGGTATGCACTCCATGATAGACTAACAGGCTTTCCAACTTTCACCAATATAAGTTTTTTGTTTAGTATTTTGCTTGAGATAAAGGAGGAGTGTATAGTATTAAAGATAAAGTAGAATTTGCATGTAATCAAAATGTTTACAGTGCCAGTCTCGTTATTTACTTGTCACACCTTTTGTTAATTAATATTAGTGTCACGTATATATGTATTTGCATGCAAAATTGCAGAAATGTGTCTGTTTTCAAAAGGTATTGAATCAAATGTATAATTATGCAAATAATCAGTCATGGGCATACACAAAGTGTGTCTATAGAGCTGTGACTTTATAGAATGCAAAACTTTATACAAAAGCATTGTTAGCAATCTATTATTAGCTTGTGCTCCTTTACTAAGTTAGACTGAGAATTTTTTATAAGGTATCAGGTAAGGTAGCCATGAACATTATAGATTATGGAATGAATTTTTGGAATTGGTGGTAGATTAAAGACAAAGCATAGGTGCCTACAGAGCTCAGTTTAATACTTGTCATCTGCAATTTGCTTAATTTTCGACGACTTGTGTTTTCACAACTTTGTATAACTTAGTATTTTATTGTATGATTCTGTATTAATGGTTTTACCCTTCTAATCTCAATTGCAGACAACTATGTATGTGCTTTCACTGTTACCTTCCTTGTCTTTCTTTCTGCTTTTGGTGAAGTCTGTGACCATTACAAACTGCTATCATTTTCACATTGTTTGTATGCAGCTTAATGCGTATGATCCATATATTGCCAATATTTCCAGGCGAATCTTAAAGCCTTTTTTTGAAACATTTTGCCCACAAAACATACTGTACTGTATGCTTCAATATTGAAGTTAAGTTTCCAGCTGCACAATTTTTTCCTAGTATCACTATTCAATGTGATTTTACCACAATTCAAATGAAATTGCTATTGTTGGATTGGTTGGTTTATTATGTTGCACCAAGTAACCACGAGTGGTTATCAGAGACAGACCTCATAATTTTGAGGTCTCGATCAGAGTGATGAGGACGACCTGAGTTGGCAACCTCCTCTCCTAGCTTCCACACCAACTGGAGGACTTTGAGCCATGACAGTTAGTGCATCCTCGGCGCAGGCAGCGGATCTTTAGTGACATCAGGTTTGTCTTGGTACAGGCATGGAACTCTTTTCTTTTCTGAAAAATCTTCTTTTGTTTTAGAAAGACTCATCTATGGAAGGAACAAATTCTTACTTTTCTGAGAACTTCTTTAGTAATATGTCTAGAATCGATGTATATTCAGGAATACAGGTGAGTTTTCTAACATCTAATTACTTCATAGAGTGAAGAAACTATTCTTCTTAAAAAAATCAGCATTATCTCAGAGATCTATCCTTATATAATTACTATAACTTGTCGATTTGTCAGCATTATGGATCAAAATATCTCGAATAACTTGAAATAAGAATGAAGTTTTGAAGAAAATAAATGTAATGCTTCATAAAAGTTCGCTGGATGTTCATAGATGAGATGACATAGTAGCACTGTATTGTGAACTTCAGAATAAGATTTTAACGCCTCTATTTTTTTTATCACCGGTAAACTAACTGTTTGCCTAGCTTCATTCATCTGACTGAAAAACGATAAACCATCTTCTAATGTTCTTGGTTACTTGTTTCCATAATAAACGCTGACCCTCAAGCGTTATGCCAGTTTGGTCCGATCCGTTCAAGATATTTCAGCCTAGTTCCGGACAGTGTTGCCTTACATGTGGTCGTTGAACTCACCAGGCTTGATGATTTTTTTCGCCCAGGTTACTCTTCAGTTTGTTGAGACGTTTTTTTTTTTTCAACTTTCCCTCCTTTTAGGAGGTTTGACTCTTGACAGTATGTGTGCTGCAACAATGAACGTGTTGAAGGAAATTTTTGGCATCGGCTGAACCCTGTTCTTGCTCATAAGTTGAGGACATTTATTATTGAAAGAGAGGAATGATTCTCCAGTCCCATCTACAAGTGTAGTGCTTTGTATGCACGCTTGATTTGTTTGTTTATTGAATTGAATTATTTACATTGCTTTCATAGGTATAACCATTTTATTTAAATCCTCCAAATAGCCAACTTGAGGTTCCATCACATATCAAAATGGATTCATTGCCAATTTAACAATTAATAGTGTGTAGTTGAAACTTCACAAATTTGGTGGAGAAACCTGACTATTTTATCTTTTTTGGACTATTTTATGTCATTTTTCTTTGCTTCAAAGCTCACATTCCCCATTATGTTCATAATTAATTCTTTTATATAACATTATCTATAAATCTCAAAATATCGCTAAATCAACTATCCTATAAAAATATCTATGTTTAAATTCAAAAGAATGTATGAACAATGATTAGGTCTCTATGTTTCATACTAATCTATTTTCAGTTTTAAATAATTCATTCAGTATAAGATGTCAAATTAAAAAAAAAAACTGAACACGTGTAAAATCAAAAAAAAAGTTACAGCTTTCAATTATTACAAATAATAGTTTTCCACTGCTTCACCTGACATTACTTGGAAAGAATTTCATGTTGATCTTCTAACGAAATAAAGCTTTAAACTGTTATATCTTGCTTGTTCAAAGCCAGATCAGGGACAACTTCCTCATCTTAGTTTTGTATATTGTTAGGTTCCGAAATATAATTTTTAATGCGTGGCTAAAGTTCTTCTGACAGAAGATTAGGACATTCCCTCAAGTTCATGTTTTTCAAACTTGATTTTTCGAATAATTAGTAACACATTTATATTTATTTACATGCATAAGTATCAACTGTACATTTGGACAGATACTTTTGGTTACTAATTATTCGAAGATTTAAATTTAGAAAACATCCAATTGTGCATAATTTCTCATACTTTATTTTCTGTTAAAGGATAACTGAAGTGCAGGTAATTGAAATCCGGACATTTTTCTTAATCTCAACCAAAACTAGGCATTTTATATTAGCTGCCCTGAATATCTTCATTTGAATCAACGAAAAAAATATTTATGTATCGCGCATACGCAGTTAAAAATTATTTACCATAAATACAATTCTGTGAATATTAAATTCAAATTTTAATATTGTGCATCGCTAGCAAATTTTCATGTATTCCTTAAGTCTTGCACAATTCGATTGAAAACTGCATGTTATCAGCAACACACGCTGAAAAATTAGGTGAATACAAGAAAATTTTTACTTGGAAGCGAAGCTGATATGCTAAAACTTCGGTATGCAAGAAAATATGAGCATATCTATAAAAGTTTTTGAAATAACACATCGATCAATAACTCCCGAGACTAACCCAGAGATGGCGCTCGTAGTAAACCAGTAACCAGGTATTTCTAGAGTACTAACCTTTGCTGGAAACGTGTTAAAATTTTAAGTCGATCGGACCAGGAAAAAGGTTTTTTGAAGTGAAGTGAAAAAGGTTTTTTCCAAGTGGGTGCCGCGATTGCTTTCGATGGAACAAAAACAGCAACGAGTCGATGATTCAGAAAGCTGTTTATCGCTATTTACTCGCAACAAAAAAGATTTCTTGCGAAAAACAAAAAAAGATTTGGAAAAGCGTTGGAACGATTGTATCACCCTAAAAGGTGATTAACAAAAGGTGTTATGTTGATGAATAAAAAAAAAATTTGCAAAAAAAATGTTGTTTTCAATGTTAGACTCGGGAGTTATTGATCGATGTGTTATTTATTATAAAATGCAGTTCGAACTTTGTTCGTTATATTATACCTAATATTAAATAAAGCGTCAATGTAATAAAGTAAAAAATAAGTGTAAATGACATAATAATTTAAAATTCAAACTTCTTTATCATCAATTGAGCGCATTTTGCAATGCAAGACATTTTATATAAATTTGGAAAAACACCCTACAATTACGAAAATCTTTCAAAACGATTTCCGTCTATACCACAGTTGAATCTTGTTTGTCGTAGCATGGCCACATCTAGCTCTTTCGCCAATAAATTTCACATTCACTCACTCACTTTCAAAATGATACATTAAAAGTTATTGTCTGTTTTCTCCACAACCAGGCATTATTTTTCTATACAACTAACCAAAAATTAAATATGATAAAATTTCAGTTTTTTTTTTTTTTTTTTTTTTTGCAATATAGAACGGTATGTGATGATGAATTCGTACCGTTAATACTTCAAATTAAACTTACAATTTATTAGGATTCTAATTCTGGGATTAAGGATACATTTCTAAAAGTTAAAATTGTTTACAAAATTCGCCATGAATGCATTGAGTAACTGTCGGTCAACTTCGCTGAACTAAATTGTTTTAAGTATACTGTTTTAAAAGACAAAGCTAAATGAAACTAAGTTTCTCTCACAGTCGAATTTACATTGAATTGAAAGATATTATCGATGACAATTTCTCGCTTAAAGATAAATGTGAATATCTATTTAAAGTATAAAACACTAAAGAAACGGAAAGATGAAAAATTAAACTTGGATAGAAGGTGGTTAGAAATATTTTCGGTTTATTTTATTTATTTTTGAAAAAGAATATATCCCCATTAAGTTTTAAAACTACTGATTGAATGTGCATTAAGTTGCCCTGGCGCAAATGCTAATGTAAAAAGGGAATTTTCTCTGAGTGTAAGTTGTTCTGAAGTGAGTGCGCCTTGCAAAGAAAATTTAGACTTACATCGAAAAATTACATTTTACAGAAAACTGTAGTCTTAAGGATTAAAATTTATATCAACTAAAAGTACGAAAATCACTCTTTATGTTATTTTTAATTAAAAATGTAATTGATTGGAGAAAGCTCAGTTTTTATTTCAGAAATCTAATTATCGTATATATACCAATGGTACTCCTTTTGTAAAAAAAAAAAGTTGGTCACCTTACCATATCATTAATCACAATCGTGAGTAAACACATTTCTGGAAACACCAGAGACAGATTGTATGAGTCTAGAGAAGCTGACGATGTACCAAGCATTATTTTTTTTTAAAAAAAATGTAAGTATGCTTGTGCTTTCTTGGTCTTATATTCAGTAATGAAATGGACTATTTCCTGTCTTCAATCATGATACCATAATCAAAATGCTTTTTTTTTTTTTAAAAAAAAAGGACTAAAAAAAGATATTTTCTTTTGTTGGAAGTAAACAAATATTTTTCAACACTTAACATGCAAATTTTTCAAGGGTTATTTTTTTATTCTTTATTATTATGTAGCTTTACTGAGATTCACTGGATTGGGTGAACAATTTTTAAGTGAACGTCTGAACATCAAACGGAGGAACGGCACTTCACACAAGATTCACCTAAGGCCACTCAACTGCTGTGAATGGGTAATTCCCCAGTTCCCTCAGAGAGAGAGAGACACCGTCTTCTATAATAAAAAATGCCCTCTCCATGGAGATGTTGCCGATTACCCACGTCTTGACAGGGGGAAGGATAGAAGCATCTTGCTTTTTCGAAGATGTTGTTAAAGAAAATAGAAATCTTTTCGCGACCACTAGTTGTGCTTAAGTGGAGCTTTAGGAACAGCTTTACACACACACAAGTGAAACGCTTGGGAGGGTTAAGTCGTTAGAAATTTCAAGAGATGGCACTTGTAACATCGAAAATGGTTTGTTTTTAGTAAGCATCATGATTCATTAGACTGCTGTCTAGTCCCGCTTACTAGTATTTGGGATCATGACGCCTTTCGCTCCTTAAAAAGTCTTCGGCATAACCTTTCCACCCGGTCAGACTCTCTTCCTTTGGAACAGATTCGCCGGAAGCAACTCACTGTTTTGATTGTTACTGGGTTTCAGGTATATAACAATGAATCCATTTATCACCAACGTTGACAACTCAACGCAAAATGGAGTCTACAACTCGACAAGGCAGCAATTAAATTTTGATTTGGCAGCAAATGAATACCAAATCAAAAGTAATTTATGAATCAATGGTCAAATTTCTTTCGGCTCCGTTTATCAGTTGGCAGCACCCAATAGTAACAACAATATACCTTAATGATGCCATCTGTTTTCAAATACAAGTACTTTTCGAACCACCCTCGTAACATTTTTCTGCAATTCCATTATAATGATTAACTGATCTTACTTTGGATTTTCCAACACATGCTTCTTTTGGAATAAATGCGTGGTTAAAATCACGAAATTGGTCACGGAATTTATTGTATGCTTTGAATAAATTGTCCCACAAGACATTTATAGTAATGTTTTCCAAAACAGAATGAAACAAAACATTTTGTGCCAGGAAGTATTTTGAATTTTTTAGAGAAATTCCCGAATATAGACATCATACACTCCTTCTCACATTTATAAGGACAGTCAGCGTTTTCTCTGAAACTGAATCAGAAATGCTTGTGAACGAGAGTAACCAAAACATATTCGTCGCATCTAACATAAAAATCTTAATTGCTACTTTTTCAAAATATAAAGACACAAAATTAATGAAAAAGAAAACCAGCGTAATTATTTCAGCTCGTAAATTATAAAGACAATCTGGACTTTATCTTATTTAGGGTGACAGTACACCTTCAAAATATCAATTTTCTACTTTATTTTTTCGTGAAGCACTATCTTTAAGAATATGTTTGAATTTTGCTCCTGTCTTGTTTAGATTCCGAAATGCAATTATTGTTGATGAAATCTAGCAGCAAGAAGTGCACTTCTGCAAACCGGTAATGAGCTTAAATGCTTATTTAAATTTCATTCTCTCAATATTTAACATGAAAAGTATATTTTATGCTCAAATAAGCATACATAAATTAAAACCTTCAAAGATAATGATAATTGTGTCTGGCTACATACTTTTCATAACATATTGTTATGAAAACTCTTCCTGGGTTTGTGTGAGAGTAGAAATCAAGTCCAACTCGGAGAATAATAGCAAATGAAGCTTTATTCGCAAATATCAGGACGACACACAGGTAGCAGAGCTTAGACAATAATAGCACACACAGAAAACAGTACTTGTACACTTCAGATACAGGAACAACACAGCCATATAATAACAGTCACAACTGTATCAGCAACGTTCAGCTTACTAGTTCTCACTACGGACAACCCCCATAGTAATATTCTGCATTTCCAGGGCAGGATCCAACAATTTCCGGCAGATACATGCTGTGTCTCCGCGAATTCACCCGGCATGCTTCACTTCCAAGTGCCGACAGTTTCTAATCGATTTCTTAATCGATCTCCTTAACAGCATACTCGCTGACTGACTTAACATAGAGCTTCCTCTCAGACATTCGACGGATTTTCTTCTTCAGGCCGATCGTGACGTCACAACGAAAATTCACGACAAGTCCGTAACTTTCTTTTCAATCAATATTTCGCTAAGGTTCCAGCACATTGGGGATCTTTCAATTTGTCGTTAAGACTAAGGGATCATTACTTAAACTTCACTTGCTGACTGATGACATGCCCCTAAATGTTTCTTTTCTTTAATAAGATAGCCGCTGCAGAGAAGAGCCATTTCATGTTCGTAACAATATATTTCATTTGGTTTCGTTTCGACAAAGAATGCTAAAAGGTGTTTCAGTTTGCTCCAAAACTATAAAATCGGAAGCCTATGACAATGTTATTCAACTTAATGACGAATTTCAAGTTTTTTTAAGTGTTTTTAAGATGAATATTGGTAATCTTTAACAAAAAGCTTTGCACGGATATAATCATTTAAACAACTGTCGAATTCAGGAATCAATACGACAAAGTCAAAGAGACGTAAGGTGATTCTAAGAACTCTCAGAAAGGAACAAAAACAATGCTATACTAAATAAAGAAGATGAACATTATAAATCTGGAACATATTGGTAAAAATGTAAATTTCATGTAAAATGTTTCGTTAATGCTATGTTTAATGTTTTCTCTAAATGGACTTTTATACATTTTTCATTGGCGCAAAATATATCTCAAAACATTATGCTTCAATCAACCTGAATTTTTACAAATACTTTTCTCAAATATTAATACAGGGAACTGGATATGTTTGGGATTTTCAAAAAAAAAAAAAAAAAAATTCTGTATTGCTATAAATTGAAAATTACAGTGACTTTTAACGAAAATTTCTGCTTTTCAGCATTCAAACTATAATAGTATTCCAGAACAAGGTAATATTATGTTTCCTTAGACCATTAGCTATCTACATTATTCAGATTTTAAAAAAATTCAAAATAATTATTCTAAGTTTCCTTATTCTGGGAAAAGATCAAATTCTTGCTCATTTTTTATATAAATTTCGTTCTCGGCAGAAAAAATGTGATCAAATAAAAAAAAATTGTGGTATTTTTCTTTATATCTAAGCGTCATAAAATCGTATAATAAGCATTTCGAGATAAAAATTAAATAATTTCAAAAAATAATCTGTTAATGTAATGTTACGTTAACTTACGAGAGAATAATTACAGATCAATGTGCAAGTTCTTTAACTATGGGTCTAACCTGTGTGATTCTTATAATGTTTTGAAGAACAATAATCCAACAAGGAAGAGAGCGATGCCTTTTTACCTCATCTAGTTACAATCTCTACTCGCCAATTATACATAAACAAATATTTACAAACTATACAAGGACTTTCAAACAGCCCATACTTTCATTAATCCGCTTTATCAGTCAGGATAAATTACATCCATACAAGGAAAAACCGCTTTACGTGGTCAAGAATTAAATTTTATCTTACCCATAATCCCATGTACTCTCACTTAGACGAGACAAAGCGTCCCCTGGCGGTATCCAAATAAATTATTTCCAACATATAAGAACTCCTAAATTATCTCAAACGGACATTAGTTAAAATGCCTCGAGCAGCAGAGCTAATGGGAAGTGAAGTGCGAAAAGAACGGGCTTCAGGTGGAAGTCAAATGTCAATTGGCCGTATAGCTTAAGAAATTTGGCTCAAAATAGCTTAAGAAATTTGAAAACCTAAGACTTCAAATAAACTTTGAATTTATGGTTCTGTACAGATGATACCTGGGGTGAAATTCAAAGCTTTCTCACTAAGACCGAAGGCGCATTATTCGTTTCGCTGCTCTCCGAAAACAAAAAAGTTTGCTTCTGAAATTCCCCATAATTTGAGTGTAAAAATTTCGAGGCCAAAATTACCAAATTACTGTGTTTTCAATAACTGTGATTTGACAAAAAATGTCAAAATGATTTTTAGAAAGAAAAAAAAGAAAACGATAACCATATGAGGTTGGGTCATTCGCGATTTTCTCTTCAATCCACTTGCGGACTTTCATCAATTAAAATTGCAAAAAAATTACAATTTCTTTCCAACCAAAATGAAACGTGGTTAGATATATTAGATCAAGATCAAAGTCAAGTGAATATATATATATATATATATTCAAAATCACTATCTGACATGGTCGTAGTCCTGAACAATGTTCAAATTAGAGAGCTTTTGATATCAATGTTAGAGAGGGATGTTTCTTATATATATATATATATATATCCTAGAATAAAAACTGTCATTGGTTTTC
>BMAW01124469.1:0-72995 GCA_019974015.1 Nephila pilipes
CTATAAAGGTAAATATAGTAAGATATTTTCTCTCACCTGATCAAAATTATCTTAACGCACTTTAAAATAATTTGAAAATGAAGATATAATAACATTTTCCGGTTTAAACGAAATGAAGAATCACCGCTGTGATTTGTTACTTTTTTCTGCAGATAAAGGACCTTAAACAAATTGCTTAATGTAAAATTACAACAATTTACCACTCTCTTTGAAAGGGATAATTCCTTTAGTGTCACTCTATCCCTTCTCTTCTCATTCATCGAAGTGTTTATCTCAGGGAAGAAAGATAGAATGCTTAAGGGAATTCGGTATAAAAAAAATGATCAAAGCATCGATTTTTCTTATTTTGATTTAGAAGTGTTTTCTGAATTATTATCTTTCGATTGATCGGTTATCTTTCGATTGAAATTCGATTTCGATTGAGCTCGTATTCGTATGATTTGCATGTATGAGCTCGAGAAGCTTGAAAAAAAAATGAAATTTCGAAATGGAAACAAACACTTTGGGAATTGACCACACCTCTTTTTTTTTTTTTTTTTAGAGATGTCAGTAATTTTGTATCATTTTTTTCATCAATACTTTTCTGAAACTAATTTTATTTCGTTTTAATCGCAACTGTAACATTTTTGCGTTTTCTCTGTGACTACAACTTTCATTACAACTCTGTAATTTGTTTTTGATGTAACGTGTTTTATTTGTCGATATTGAGCTGGTTATAAACACGTTTCACATTGAAACAAAAACATCTTTATCAAGACTTTCTTTCATTATTTTTGTGCTGAATCTGTTAAAGTTTTTGATGTTTATTACTATTATTATTTTTTTGAGAATTGAAGATTAAAAATAATTTCTTGCGTAAGACGGAGATGTTATTCTAAGAAAAGGCACAGTAATTGATGTAGCGAGGCTGAGAATAAAGCTGATATTAAAGAAGAAAAATTTGCGCTGGATATTTGCCGTGAATACCCTGCGCCTAACAGGTCATTTGAAAAGTCCCCGGCCTAATATAGTAAAACACATTTTTTTTTGCAAAATTAGTTTTTCTTATTCAACATAATACCCTTCAAGGGTGATACACAGATTATAGCGACCCTCCAACTTTTCGATACCGTTTTTATAGTACGATTTGTCCTTTGCTTCAAAATAGGCCTCAGTTTCGGTGATCACCTCTTCATTCGACGAATATTTTTCCCAGCGAGCATTCTTTTGAGATCTGAGAACAGGAAATAGTCGCTGGGGGCCAGAATACGGTGGATGAGGAAGCAATTCGAAGCCCAATTCATGGATTTTTGCCATCATTTTCACTGACTTGTGACACGGTGCATTGTCTGGGTGAAGCAGCACTATCTTTTTCTTCAAATGCGGCCGTTTTTCGGCGATTTCGTCCATCATACGGTCCAATAACGCTATGTAATAGTCGCTGTTGAGGGTCCTTCCTTTTTCAAGGTAGTCAATGAAAATTATTCCATACGCATCCCAAAACACAGATGCCATAACCTTGCCAGCCGACTGTTGCGTTTCCCCACTCTGTGGAGCGGGTTCATCGTGTGCAGTCCACTCGGATGACTATCGATTGGACTTCGGAGTGAAATGATGGAGCCATGTTTCATCCATTGTCCCATATCGACGCAAAAACTCGGGATTATTACGCTTGATCATCTTCAAACACTGCTCCGAATCATCAACTCGTCGTTGTTTTGGGTCAAAAGTGAGCTCACGCGGCACTCACTTTGCACAGAGCTTTCTCATACCCAAATATTCGTGAATGATATGATGTACACGTTCAGTTGATATCTTTAGAGTGTCTGCTATTTCATTCAATTTCAATTTACGGTAAATCAAAATCATTTTGTGGAATTTTTTTAAGGTTTTCGTCGGCAACAACCTCTTTTGGGCGTTCACCGTCTTCGGTGCTCATTTCACCACGTCTAAACTTAGCATACCAATCCTTGATGGTTGATTTTCTTGGGGCAGTGTCCGGAAACTCTGCATCAAGTCAAGATTTTGCTTCAACTGTATTTTTTCCCTTCAAAAAGTAATATTTTATCAACACGCGAAATTCCTTTTCATTCATTTTTTTTACAATAACAAAAGTTGCTTCACTCAAAATGCTATAATTCACAAACTAATGATCCGACAGCTTTCAAATTTATACACGCATCTTTTGAGGGTTAGGGCTAACTAAAAAACTTATGGATTTAATTCTAGTAGCACCATCTATGTGTCAGGCCGGGGACTTTTCAATTGACCTGTTATTTATAGATACGACAGTTTGAATTCTTGCACCATACGGCTACATGCAGATTTCCCGAGATGTCCCCTTTCCTTCGATCTCTTTTTCCTTTGACTTTATCAATACCTCAACAATGATGTACCTCAGACTTGAGCGGCCACGAATCATGTGTTGTAATCTTCTCATTTTATTTCAAGCAATTTGCCGGAGAAAGGCGTTCTGAGTTTGTCTTTTGGTGAAAGCCTCTCTCTTTTTGTTACGTTGCATTTCACAATTTATGTATATAAATACCCAGAACTTGTCTGTTCTGTTACTTTTGAACCAATTACCAAAACCCTGAACCTGTCTATTTCTGTTTCAAATTAAATAATCTTAATTAATCCAGTCTGCGTTGCATCTCACAATAGAGGAGTGCTCGGAAGCCTGCCAATTCCTGCAGTATTTGATTTTACTTCTCTTTTATATTTTCGGTATTGAAGTAATCGAAATGTATTTTCGTGGAGTTTTTCGCTCTGTTCCAAGCGGTTTGCCTCTCTCATCTTTTCTGCCATTAGATTTGTAATTCCTAATGAATGAAAACAATATCTACAATTATCTTAACTTATTTTATAATTCAAAAACAAAGTAATTTTAAATCTTATTCTATCAAATCAAAATTCCAAGTTCGTAGCTAAATTTAATTAAAATAAAATTAAAGTTCGCTGCATTCTCCAAAGTTTATTTTCGGAAATTTAAATGTGTTTTTTTCTAAATTCGGAAATGCGTTTCACTTAAATGATAGAAACCACATGATTAAAAACATGTTACATGTTTTGCTTCCTTCGAATCACTAAAATAGATTAATATAATCAACGATACATTCCATTAAGTTTTCTAAAGGGCAGATGATATTTATAATCATACATTAGTGATCTGATTACATTTTCAAAATGTCTAGATGGTTTTACAATTTTTTTTTCTCAAATGAAAATATTACCCTAATAATTGTAGTAGGTAATAAAGGTTCTAGTTTAACCATTCCTAACAATTGGAATCTAATTATTTAGTTTCCATTTAAGAGCTCTAAATGTCTTATGAAAATATGATATTTAGATCCCTTATTGTTTTTATAAAACAGATTATAATGTCAGATTTAGTTACGTAAACTATTTCGCCTAATGCCAGTTATTTTTATTAGATAGAATAAATAGATATGAATACATAGCTGAAAACTGGAAGCATGATATAATTGATTCTTTTATATTGAAAAGTGTTGGACTAGAATGAACAGTCAGCAAAATACTGTGAAACATTGTGGCTTTAGAATCGAAATATTATTAGTTTGATTCAAAAGTGCTTAAGACATAAGCTATATATTTCCATGGATGTATCAAAATCCCTTACAGTATTAAACCAAAAAGAAAAAGAGATATTCACATAAGATAAATCCCAAAATTATCAAAAGTATAAATTTTGAAAAGAAAAAAAAATGTGGAAACAAATGGGACAAATAAACCAAAAATGAAAATGAACTATAACATTTGTAAATAAATTATAACATTCTTTTAATATTCGAGCATAAAACTGTACTTGAAAAGGACATCATGACTGTGACTCATCATCATGAATATAAAATAGGAATACGATATTTTTTTTTCTACAAAAAGCACCCAATATATAAATAAACTTCAGTTAATCATTGAATATTGATTGATGTTATAATTAAAACTTATATACCATTTACTGTATACGTATTATCGTTCATTATCATAATAAATTATTGAAAAAGAATAGTGTGAAAATAACCGAATAACTTAAATGAGTAATATAGTTTATAAAAATATTATGGGTTCTATGATTATAAGAACTAATTTTTCTTTTATTACATGTATTGCTATTACAAATGATTTCTTCTCACTATCATTCTCTTATTCGCTGTATTTATATTATGAAGAAAACAATTCAGAAATTTATACATTGCCATATAAGCTGCTGTAACATATTTCCTTCAACCGAAGTATTGTGAAAAAAATGTAGATTATTTTCATTTCTCGGAAGAGCTTTTCAATAAAATACCTTTGGTTGTCAACAACGACCGAAAGAATTTTGTAGGATATTTTGCTCTAAAGGTCGTCCAAGTGTAGCCATAGCCAGATCGACTAAGTGTAAATAAGAATGTATGAGAGAGGCAAAATAATTAAACAACCTGATATCAAGCAAGAAAAAAATCGTGTATATATATATATATATATATGTATTATCATTTAGGTATTAATTTATTGTTCTTAAATATTTTATCAATAATTATTTTTTTATATTTTTCTGTATTCTACAAACCAAAAAACATTTAGGAATTTATGAGATTTTTCTATTTATGGATTTCACTCAATTTTACTGTCAAGTCATTTATTGAAGGTTTGATTTTAATACGTTAGTTTGAGAAGCTTGTTTAACGACGCATTTCATTCTAAAGCGTAAAGTTATTTTATATTCTTTCATGAAATATTTATTTCTTAACAATTTCAAAGTCTTCTAGTAGAATTTAATATTTATTAACCACCCATAAGGCTATTGTTTTCTATACACTATACATGTCGTACCTGACTACTTTTAAAAAATTTACCTTGTTTTTCCGTACATTTTTTATGTCTGCTTTTAGTACGGACTTAATTTTCAAAAATATGTCATAATAAATTTCTCCTGAATTTTCTATTGGATTAAAATAAAATATATGCAATATTTGTCTGATACATGCTTTCGCCACTGATTAACTCAATTTTCAAAAATATCTCCTAATATATTTTTTCGCAAATTTTTTGTATATGAAACAAATACAAAACTTAAGAATTTTATTTGCTTATCGATTTATGTATCACCTTAAACCATATGTTCATTAGAATGAAGATATGACTGAAAATAAATAACAGCCTATTTTTTGTCTCTTGAATTTGAAACAGCGTCTTTTTATTTTAGCTTCCTTCTTGGAATATTTTGGGCTCTAATGATTGTAATATTGATTTACTATCATTAGGCAAATAAGGGGCTATTGTTTTAGGTCGATCACTTTAGGAGTACCAGATCAATTTTCAATTTTTTATCATTTGCTTAAATTTTAGTTACATTTACCTTTAAAATATTCATTTTAATTACTTATTGTTTCCTTAATTTAATTATATTTAGCTTCAATATAATCAATTTAATAATGTATCGGTTACTTCTATTTTAATTAAATATGGTTGATATAATATTCAAATTTATCGTTTGTTTTAATTTTAGTTACATGTAGTTGATATAATATTCAATTTAGTGTTTTATCGTTTCCTTTCGTTTTTCTTTTCTGTCCATTTCTAGTTATTCCAACGTTTTATTTAATTCTTGTATTCAGTTGAATAACTTATTAATTACTGTAAAAAAAAGCGCACCTTCGGTGGCCAAATCTGTTTTTGCAAAACTTTGCATAGACTTATTGATTATTTGCTCATTCTCTTGATTGGGGTGATCATACGTATTTATTTATTTCATAAGTTTTATCCATTTTAATTTTTTTATTTCTTGTAATAATTTTAATAATTCATTTTAAATGTTAGAATATAGACAACGGTTTGCTACATTATTATGGTTATTAATAAAAAAATTATTAACTGGTACACAACTTACAATTTGTAAAAGAGCTTAACCAGGTCAGCAGAATTCTACTTAATTGTTTCTACGATACATTGAGATTCCGAAGAACAACAAAAGAAATATTAAAAAATTTAATAAAACATGATAAAGAATTAATACCGTACTTCAACAAAATTTGTTCATATTTCCTTTAGACGCTATCAAAGACTTAATGCGCTTAGTATTATTTTCTATCTAAGGTTTCGCACATTATTGTGTATGTTGATTGTTATGCATACGCTTATTAATTTATCTATTATTTGTCATTCAGTCGCTATTGTTTCTTCTGAAATTTTCCACATTATGAGTGTGAAAAATTTTAATTGGTTTCATTTCTGGAAAATTAACAAGCCAGTGTAACACTCAGCTATTATTGTCCACTAACATGATTGCCCGAATCATGTATAAAATCAAAATCTTCACCATTAGGGAATGCTTCTTGAAATTGGGTATCAGTCGAGTTCATTATACTTCGCTGTATTGGTCTTGCCTAATGGTTACTTTCAAGTTTTGAACCCATCCAAATCCCTTGCAATTGCATACATCCACTCATTAGCCAAAGATGATTTAGCCTTCCTAAAACAGAATCCGAATTTATGTTCTCCTGTGACGCAGCCAAAAGGAATCACTTTTATCAACTAGAATTTCAAACGTCGATTCGTCTGAGAAACACAGTAAAATTTTACGCTGTAAAATTGTGAATGCTTGAAAAGGGATTCAAAAATACTAATTCATTTTATAGCTTAAACTACTTCAATCCTCAACCGTCATTTGATAATACTCTCGAGCTCAATCAAAACATTTTATCTTCACTGCATCAGAACGTTTAATTTCTTTTACAGACTGATGTTCTAACAGTATTTCCCCCACAACTTCTTATTGGATGGTTCTTTACTTAATGGAAAATCTTGCCTTTTGACAATCGGGATAGTCTTGAAGTACTTTTTTTTCTATTTCCTAAGCAAAAATTTCTGAGTATTTTGAAAGAATGAAGGTATTGTTATTATTTTCCAGCAACAAGTCCATTTTCATTTAAGAGAAAAAAAAGTTTCACATTTTTATTAAAATTTACCCTTATTTTATTAGTAATTGTTTTAGGAATAACTGAAAAATCTGCTATCATTCTTTATTAATAATATGTAAGCATCATAAGCGTGAAGGAATGTGAGTAAGGCTATTTTCTATTATAAAAAGAATGTGACGGACCATCTTTTCAATCTGTCAAAAAATATATTGGAGTCCATAATAAAGTTGATGTTCACAAGCTGTCTCCTCTCTTCTAAATTACGTAAAAGATATCGGTGCATCTGGAACTATAAGGAATGGGAGCCTCTCGATCCCTCTGCCTGACAATCAAATGTAAAACCACTAAACCATAGGCAGCTGCTCCTAAGCTCAAAATATTGACGAAACAAGACACCATCAAGAAAGCGACAAACCTCATTACCGCCAAAACGTTATTTTTTTTCATCCCCTATCCCAATCAGCCTCTCCCCCTACGGTATTTTCACCCAAAAATTAGATTTTTAATTTAAAATATTATTTACTGTTTGTCTACTATTCGAATGGTTCTAGATCTTTCTTTAATATCAAAATTGGTTGTTTCGCGAACATTATCTATGAGTATTAAGGCTTCACCATCGGTTATGGCCAAGTTAGCAGTCCTGTGATGTTCTAGTAATAAATGTAATTGTTTAAAATGATGGTGTAGTTGTTTGAATCTTCGTGACAGAGTTAATGGAGGCGTTTGGTAGAAATTCCCACAATTACGGATAATCGTAATAATCTTTGCAGAAGCCTTCATTTAAAAGGACTACCTACTTCATTTCTTCATTTGGACTAAATTCACTTGTACGCGAGAACAGAACGAAAATGCCAGAAGAAACGAAGCCCATTGTGATTCCTAAGTACAAACAACCAAGGGAAGAGCCTGGAAAATAGCCCCTGAAATGGCTTTAGGAGTACATTCGAGTGGCGATTTTCAACAAAGGGAAGGACATTATAAGCTTAGCCAAAATTTATTTTTTCCTTGACAGTATTAGCCAGCAATGGTACGTAAGCAACGAAGACACTCAAAGTTCCTAAGAAGTTTTTAAAAATGGTTTGAATGAACTTTTCGGTGATCGAAAAAATATACCAGAAAGGCAGAGGAACAACTGAAGTACAAAGCACAACTCTCGTAGGAAAGTACACCGTCCTACATACAGACTGTTTCTTCTGGACATGAGATTTTCCACCGGAACTTCAACATCTTGGAACTTACACAAGTAATAAGATGCTTAAAATAGGCTAGGACCCCTGGACTTGATATTTTTTTTCCCTGGGGTTTTGAAACATTTTGATAACAATGCACTTTATGTGCTATTGGAAATTTTTATTCACAGCTGAATTTCTGGGTTCCCTACAGTTTAGAAAAAAAGCTATCATTGGTCCTGTTAATAAAAAGAACAAACCTCCAGATAATATGAATTGCTACCGTCCTATTTTCCTGTCAAGTGCTTTATCTAAGGTAATGAAAAAAGTGATCACTTCTCATAAACCGGTATCTAGAATCTAATAAACTTTTGAGCCCAGTACAGACAGGATTTAGATAATAACAATGAACAAACCAATAGGTCACTTTCCTAAGTTAGTCCAAAATTAATGAAAGATTGTCTGCACTATCTGTGTTTGTGGATTTTGAAGCTGCTTTTGATAGTTTTTGGAGAATCAAATGTATCCAAAAATTACAAACTCTGTTTGTGTGTAAAAATATGATTTCCTGTTTCAAGGATTTCCTTTCATAGCATTTCTGCGCCACACGTTTGGGAGATTAATTGTCCAGCTTTAAACAGAATGAGACTGGTCTACCCCAGGGAATTGTAATTAGTCCCACTTTATTCAATATCTTTATTAATGACCTTCCTAACATCTTGACTTTTGATGGCCGACTAGAACTGCTATTTTGCCGATGACTCATTATTTGATGCCGGACATCAAAAAGAGACCCAACCAAGCTAAATATCACCCTAAATTGGAATCTTAATAGATTGTTTCATTCGTGTGTGAATAAAAATATGACTATAAACCTAAAAAATACTTCTAGCCAGTTCTTTACTTTCAACAGGCAACTCTTCACACCTTGCCTTGCCTTTAGGGGTACTGTTTTGCAGCATAATGATGTATCCAACCTATCTGGATTGCATTTTTGATAGCAAACTAAACAAGACTGGACATGTTGAGCATGTAGTATCAAAGGAAAATAAGAGACTCCCCATTCTTAAAAAATTGGCTGTAATACTACCCCCGGACTCGCTTACTTTGTCACGAACAACCAATAATAAATTTAATACAGAAGAATACTATTGTTCTTTATGTTAAACTCATTATACTCCCAAACAACTCTTTCTGGCGATATTGAGATAATGGAAGGATATGTAATCTAAAGACTCATAGGGGCTTCATCCGACGCTTTCATGATAATGCCTAATATAAGGTTATAAATGACGTGCCCTATGATTTACTTTTTTTGTAAGTCCGCTAGAGTATATGGTACTTGATGTCAGATTAGAGTTAATTCGAAAAACGAAAAAAAGTGACATTTGTCCCTTTGTTTTCCTCCCCATTGCTTAAGAAACTATTGATAATCGCTTTCCTCCAAACGATGGGCTTCATATCTGTACTAATGGGTCCCTTCTGGACTTCTCTCAAGGTGCTGGCGCAGGTGTTTTTACTGACTCCTTTTCTTTCTACTTTCATGTTTGAATATTTACCATTCACTTAAATGGAGAATTCGAGGTAAACCATGTCGCCCTTCAACAACTTGCTGTTCGTCTTGATACTTTTGAAAGACCTATAATATTCTCAAATTTGATCTCTGCTCTTCAGGGTCTTTCCAATAACCAGGAAAGTCTTCGTGTACAGAGATGCAGGGTTCTGTTGAAAGAATTTAAATGAAAAGCATCTTTCTATTGGGTGCTATCCCATTGTGGTCTTCGGGATAATGAAACAGCTGCTTTTTAGCAAAAATGTGAACTTGTCTTGATTTGTAGACATCTACCCTTACTTACTGCTAAATTGGAGATCAAGAGAATTTTTAAGCAATCGTTTCATAATGCTGCTTCTCTTGATGATGATAAGTCCTGGGATGTTCTTCGTGGATCCTACTGTGCCCTGGATTCACCCCGTGCTGCTGCTTTGGTTATGTTTAGAGTTTTGATCGGACACGATTTTCTTAGTGCCTATTTGTTTCGGTTTAACATTATTAGCTCACATATATGTGTTTTATGTGATTCCGGACAAGCCATGAATTCTGTGCATCTGTACGAATGTTCTTCTCTAAATAATTTCAAAAGTATTGTAAAAAAAAATGGAGAGCTCATTGTCTAAAGACATAATGCTCAATAGTGTAGCATGTCCTATGAGAAAGTATTTTAAGACTTTGCCACGAAGTTAATCTTTCCATATACGACCAAGTAAACGTACCACACTTGAGGTATGCAGAATATATTTATCAGTCCTTGTTGATAAAAGACATTTCCACCGCCGCCGATGTAATAATATGAAGCAGCTATATGGAGGATATGAACCAGAAGAGAATTGAACGGCAATAGTTTGTGAGGTGTCCAAAAGTCGTATCGGTAGCAGCCACGGATGAAGAACCAGATATGGTATCCCTCGTAATTGCGCAGAATTGTAAAAGAGGAAGTCTTTAGGATGGTCAGCAAAAGTGATGAAATTCCAGACTTCCATTATCAATCCTTGAAAGAACTTATTCAGGACGAAGTTCAAAGAGTATTGGCACTTGTCGCAACGAACCAAGTGAACCCCACAGTAGACCAAAGTATGCCAGACATTCTGCAGTTTCTATTCTAAGACTACATGTGCAGCTAAGGAACACTGAAGTCTGGAGAACAGTTGATAACAGACCCGTCGAAAAATCTTGGATGAAACTGCCGCTGAGAATGAATTTTCCGACCATATCTTACTCGCCTTTCTGTGAATACTCCAACTGGTGTGAACTTCTGTGAATACTCCAACCGATTCCTAACACGCCGTTATATATCACTGTTGCCAGATGATATTCATCAATTTTTGATTGATTGTAGTAGACATTGAAATAATCTCATCATATTGTCCGGCTTGCAGTAAGATTTCAAAAATATCTAATTGTATTGAATCTGTAACACTCGAAGCAGATCATGTGTGACAAAACGTATGTGCTTTAATTTTGAAAAAAAATATTTTATTTAAAAAACAATTTTAAAAAAATGTGCTTTAAAAATGGAAGCAGTTGGTGCTAACTCAATCATCATACGATCCAATGTCAAACGAGGTCATGGATATTAACACTATTATTGTGTCGGGGGGTTCAAAAGGACTCATCAGCATATGGGAAAGATAGTGTCGCTAAACTGGAATGGTAGGTGTCGGATTCGATAAAAATAGAGTAGGTGTTGGATTCCCTAAGATGAAATTTAAAAATTAAAATTTATCTGGTAAAGGTTAACTTACAGATTCTTTTATTGACAAATTGCATGCCTTCTATGGGATTGTTGTGAATTGTAATGTAGGCAATCGACTCAAATTTGAATAAAATATTATTGTGGCCTTGTATCATTGTTCATCGAATGGTAAGATACCAATGAATGGACAGTACCCTTTCCGGAAAGGTAGTCGGTGTTATTATCAACGAAACTGTTATGAAACAATAAGCCCAAAGAAAATCAAAATGGCTTATCAAACGAAATACTAAATATGATTAAACTTACATATTAAACCTGTGTTCTAAAGAACTTCTGTCAAAGGACCTTCATGGGAAGACACGGAATGCCAATGAAAATCTTACTAATATTATATGGCAGAGGGTACCAAAAGAAGTTTCAGTGTGCCTAGAAACTTTAAAATATGGTACGTTGGATGCTGTCACACAATTTTTATCTAAAAGACACTTAATACAACTCCAGTTTATTTTATTTTGAAATCGTATAAACATCTTGACAATAATAGAATTTTTTTAAGCTGAAAATCATTCAACACAATTTATAAAGTAGCGTCGAAAAAAACTAAGTGAACTCTAAGAGAAAAACTTAATGAGTTAGTAAACAGAGAAGATATTTATAAACCAGATGCATTTTAAAAATATTTTATTAAGTTTAATATTAAAAATTATATTTAAAATTTTTTGATGTTTCTCAAAATAGGTTTTCTTTTGACAGGTTTACATATGGAAACTTAGATATCAGAAAAAGTTATAGATCAAATTAATTTAAACCTTCAAGTATCTTCCTTGAATAGTTCTTAAAAATCCCTACTACTTTCATGGTTGTAAAATGGATTTGTTTTTGTATGATATAAATCGTGTACTGTAATAGTTTTTTTTTTTTATTTCCGTTGTTTCATTCCTGTTATATTAAAGGCTAGCTCATCAAAGCTGGAAAAATGTATCGCTTCAAAATTTCAAAAGGTAAAATAAGTGATTTAGTGAGCGGAAATAGAATTCTAGACATGAAAATTTTGTTAATTGCTTGCAAAAAATTTTGCAAATCTTACGATAAAATGTCAAAACTGTAATTTTCGCTATGGTTTTGCTTCTTCTAAAAAATTAAAAATGAATCTGATAATAATAATAGTTTCTTGTACTTGAAGTTAAATTGGTTTTCGTTTAATGGAGGATTACATGATAAAGGGCTATACTACAAATATGCAGGATGAAATTTTGTATCATAATATTGTGTTAAATTACATTAATTTATAACTTTTCCAAATGTTTGGTCTACGGAATTTTAGTGGGAGAGGAATTTTAATTTTATTACAATAGATTAATTCATACTTTAACATTTTCCATTTGTTCGTGGGTGGAGAGAAGTAGTTAATAAGTGTTGGACATGATCATTATTATATATATAAGAAAATGATTGAATTTAGATCGAGTAAAAACAGTTGTTGTAATAATTAGTAATTTAGATGACATTTGAATTTAAAAATTTTGTTTTAGAATAATAATACAAGTTTTAAAATTTTTATTTTCATTAGTGAAAGACCAAACATATCTGGATGCATGATGAATCATTATATGGAGACATTTTTTTGTCAATAATAAAAATTAAATCCTCCAACAATATCAAAAGAAAGACATTCAAAAGGTTGATGTATAGGTTGAACAGTTTATGAGAGACCAAACATTTGTTGTCTTTTCTTTATATTTGTTTGACAAACGTGACAATGTTTCACAAAAGTTCAAAATATTTTGATTAATGTGAGGCCAATAAAATATTGGAGAGTAATTAAGTTTATCGTTTTTTAAGTACCTGGATGCCCAAATTATTCATGAGCATTTTTCCAAACATTACTCTTGAGAGAAAAGGTAGAACTATCTTAAACAAATGTTTCTTTTTAATACAAGTAAATTATCATTTTTTTAAAAATTTTGAATTATCTAAGTTTTGATAATTTCTTATCTCATCCAATTCAAGTAAATGCGCAGAGTGCTGGATATATTTGGCTGTAAAATGCCTTGATAGCATTTTAAGCTTCAACATTAGATATTTTCTTTGTACTCCGTAATCAATCATGCTTTATTTTAAAGATCATCTTAATAGTCTACCCTTTCAATGTTTTATATTTTTATGCAAACAAGGGCTCCATGATCTGCATGAATTATGAATTTTTTACTATGTAAATAATAATAATATTTATCAAGATCATGTACTATAGCCAAATATTCCATTTTTTTTTCATAAAAAAATTATTCATATTTTCTTAAAGTCCTAGAATGTTATGACAATGGATAAAATTTACCAGAACCATCAGACTGTTTCGAAATAGCTCCAATGGCTATTTGAGAGATATCACGAAATATATGAAAATTTAATTTTTGTTTAAACAATTGCTACACAGGTTTAGTTATTAATGTAGATTTCACCAATTCGAAAGCTTTTGACATTTATCTGTCCATACCCACTGTTAATCTTTTTTAAGAAGACTTTTCTGATATTATAGCAGAAATATGAAAAAAATTATTGTAAACAATTTACAGAACCAAGAAAACCTTGAAGTTATTTTACACTTTGGTGGTTGTAAACACCTGATGCTTTCAATGTTATGGTTAAATGGAAAGCTCTATCCTTTTTTTCACTTCATAACCCAAACAATTTGTTTCCTCTTAAACAAAATCAAATTTAGAAAATTTGAATTTAATGATTTCTGTTTGATACATATCAGATATTTGTTTTAGGTGGTCATAGTGTTTATAAGTGTTTTTATAATTAAATGAGTTATATATAAATATACTTTTTATGTCACATAGATCAAATACAAAAGAAATTAATTTATTATTTATCCTGCATAAATGAATGTTAGAGTTCATGGTACAGAATAAAATTAAAACATACTGCGCCAATCATTTATTTAAATTTGTACAGCAAATGTTTTTTAAACCTCATTATTAAAATAAAAAACCGAAGATATGAAATGTTAAGGGAAAATATATAACGTATAGATAAAAAAAAACAATTATTAATAGAATTAAATATAAATTACGTAAAAATCCATTTTTTTTATTACAACTTAAACAAGTTATGACTCCTCCTACCAATACATATGAGTTTGAAACACATTACTTAAAAATGTGTGACAAAGATGATAAAACACCAAACAGTCATTTATAATGATGAACGCTGTTTGGGGTATGATAGGAAGGATGTCAGACTAGACTGTGAACATTTGGTTCCAAAATACACATTAAATTTGTTTTTGAATTAAAACCATATTATTTAAGAAAAATATATTCTGAAATATCTTACTCTTGTAGTAAATCATCTGAAATTTACTTCAAATCGCTGAAGAATAACTGGAATGAAACGTATTTTTGTCAATATTTTATTCTGAGTATATAACTTCTTATTTTGTCATACAGTATTATTGGAAGAAAAAACTGATGTACAACAATTCTTCGAAATTTGTAAAAACCTTAATATCTTAAATATAAATAAAAATCTTAAAACAAAAATATATAAGAAAATGCATAGTAATTTCTCAGTCAATTAAAAACAGATTAAGTTACTTTAACTTACATTTATGAAGTAAAAAGAAATTAGAATTCTTGTCGTGCATCTCATTACTGTGTAGTCATTTATAAAAAAGAGTGAAACAAAGTGGAGCAAAAATCTTACAATTTTATAACATTGCTTTTTAAATACTATAAAGTTATTCTATAAAATAAGTACTAAACATGGCTTACAATTGCCTTCATTCGAATTTTAGCACAATTTAAAATGATAATTGAAACAATAAATTTTTTTGTTACATTCTACGAAAAATAAAATACAATGCAATGGTGCATATTTTTCGACAAATATCATCATCATCATACACAAATATTTACGTGTATTGAAAATCATATTTTCACCTCTATAATATTTCTTAAAGAGTTATTGGGTATTATAACTTTTCAAGAAGTAGTTATAAAGATATTATTATACTGTAATATTGTGAATATATTCTGCAACATATACAAATAATTACTCATATGAAATCAGTTTTGAAACTTTTTCAATAACAGTTGTTAAGATATAAAAGAAACTATTTAGTGAAAATATGTATTTTTGTATTAATTGTTCTTTCAAACTTGAAAATTATCTATGTGTAAACCAACATATATTATCAGACAATTTAAGCAAAATTTAAGAATAAATACTAACATATTAAAAAATCTAAATATTCCAGAAACAATTTTACTGCATTGCATGTTAAAATGCAGCAGTAAACAAACATTTAAAAACCGTTTGAAAATCCCAGTCGAATTAGGATATTTTCATAATTATATAAATAAAAAATGTCTGTGGGTGAACCAAATAAATTTTCAACCATTGTTTTAACTTTTTGACAGAAGAATGATACAATGTCTTTATGTTACAGTAAACCAAAATTCAGATTTAGACATTAATTTTGAAACGGCACGACACAAAAAAGTTGTATGATAATATCTCATTCAATTAAAAATAATGAAAATAGTAAACTATAATTTTCCTAAATTTATGAAGTATAACACATTTGACAAACGCGATGCAAAACAAACGAATACTAGATTTGTTTACAATGGGAATAACATGTGATGCAAGTATTACGTGATGATGACGTAACATGGATTTAATCCATACTACAAAAGGACAAATCTTTTTCTCAGATCAGCTGAACCCTATTTTGAAACAGCTGAAAAGAATCGATTCGAGTTTTCTCTCACTTCTCGAATCTGCGCGTGAGGGCCAGGTTTTTGTGGTATTCGTCGCATCTTGTTTTTCCTCTTCTGAATCTACGAGCTATTTTTCTGATTCTTTTAATATATACCTTTCCCTCTCCTTTAATAAAATTTATTCCTTCATTTTGCAAAATCTTTCATTGATAGCAGCGTATCTTAAGACCATCCATGAAATTTCAATACTGAATTCTTTCCGCCTGTATTAGGTTTTCAAATTATTCATTTAATTTAAGCTTCATATTTCAACATTTCTTTCTTATATAAACAATATCCTAAAATGGGCATCATAAGTGAGCCACTCACCCAAAGAGTTTTCTCAAGTTAAAACACTCAGACTTCTCAATCAATAGAGAGCCATGCCACAACATTTCAATGAAGAAACTTTCCAAGCTACTCCCCCTTACACTCCAGTATCATCAGTCAATGAAAGTCGAACTACCATCCAATAGCGTACTGAGCTGTGAGGTCTCTTCTTACAGCCAGATAAACACCATTCTTCTCACTGTTTCTTCCACATACGGTCTTGAAGGGCGCTCTGCATGGTTAGCTCGCTTCTTTAATCAAACGATATGTTTACAACCTCCCCAACGACGGTCAAATCTAGTGAATGAATCGAAGCATGAAACAGAGTAAGTACCCTTTAGAGGATCATAGGGGAAAGGGTAAACTTGGCTCTTTCTGGGGGCTATCTCTTTTTCAAGTACTGTATATACTTTTTTTACTGTTTCCCCCCTCTCCTTACTTATTCTAATTATGTTGCGGAAGGTGAAAAAAAATCACAAATTAAATAAAGAAAATATTTAAACAGGTTCCTATTAGCGAGATTAAGAAATCCTTCAGAGAAATTTGTATCAATTCTATCATGTAACATATTCCTATAATTTTTTAGAGTAAATAAACATATTTATAGCCAATAAATATTTACATTTTAAGCGTATTTACAAAACAAGGGTTTTTTTTAAATAAAATGATGGTAATAATTTAAATACTGCTCAGATTATGTAATTTCTAATCTTCAGTTTTGATATACGAAATTTATTTCTGCTTAATCCAGTGACAGCTTCTGCTTTAAGAATATATCGAAGAATGTTACAATGGGTATTATTTTATTATTTGACTTTCTAAGTAACTTTTAATGATTTGTTTTTTATAATATACAAACGTCGGCACTATTATATGTAATAATTGTATCATAATGTACGTTTTTAACACTCAATAAAATACATCAAATTAATTAAAAGAATTGAAAAATCAATCAATTTTAGAAGAAAATTAATTATGTACATTAATGAAATATAGTTGAAACTATTATATTTTAAATTTAAATAAAATCAGAAAAATTATTCTTACTTATTTATATTCATTCTGATCGCAGTTAATTTTTGAAATTTTAGTTCAATTCGAATTACCTTTATCTTGAAAATACAAGTACTCTATTTTAAATATGATTTAAATATAGCTTTAATACGCAAAGTGTCGTCCATTTTTCACGGTTTTTAAATTTAAAGTACTATAGGTTTTAAAAAATTGGTTTATAATCTTCGTAAATATTATTCTTTGTAACTGAGAAAAGATAGTACATTAGAAATTGTTTTCTATCTTATTTTGGAAAATTCATAATAATATTTAATTTTAACTTACATATATTTAATCCTGGCCATAAAATTCATTTATTTGCTTTGAATCGAATTGCAGAATATTTTTTCAGGAATGAAATTAAGCTTAAAATAAATACATTTGTATATAGTAAATCACAATTGAAAGTATTGATGACATTTTTCCAAAGTTCACAATTATTTGTCTTCAGAAACAAAAACAAACAATTCCTAAAAATTACTAGTGCAATAATACTTTCACTTAATAAAAAAAATTAAGAATTTATATGGATTTAAAAGAAAAGTATTTTTTTCAATACTTTGAGAATTAAAATTGCTTCTTTTTTCAATGAAATTACTATGCCCAAACTACAGCAGTTTACAAAATTTCAAATTTAAATATCCGTTACAAAATATTTCCAAATGTTTCTTACGTATCCAAATAAAAAAGAGAAAAATATGTTAATGTTCACGTATACGATGTTACAGAAATACAATAAAATAGGAAGCTCTAAATTTGGTACAATGAGTTTATAGGCACTGTTTGCTACTCAAAGTACCTTTTTTTAATGTTTGGCAGAAAATTTTTAAAAAGTAATGTTCATTTGGCCTTTGAGGTATAATCTATCTTCACTGCACAAGATTCGGGCGTATATTGCGTCACAGTCTAAATTTCGTCTCACTATGCATTGTGACATATGACAGCAGGATCTAATATGATTTTCTTAATTGATTGTTATATCGTTATTTGTTCTTTTTTGTAATGAATACTATTATTTCACATGTAAAGTTTAGTTTTGGCAACAACAATAGTATGTGTGTTCCTTTAACCTTTCCTTAAGCTCTGAATCTAGAGCTTATAAAAATACAAAAACATGAACGCCAATGTATGGTAAGTATTCAAGAATGGTTAATACCGGGAGAAATCTTATGAGCTGTGATAGCAATCTTTCCAGTTGATCATGTATAACTCCACCAAAGAACTAACTCTGCTACCCAAAGCAAAAGAGTCTTTAATTTGTTTGCCTATCCATAGATTCAGCTATTTAAAACCATGGGTTATAAAAGAACAGTTTCAACTATCCGCACGATTGTATCATTGTATAACTTTTCATCTAAAGATTCGTCTACGAATTGGCGCATATATTCGACTTTCATTACTGTAACAGAGGCTATTCGCTATGTATTTTCCTTCAACAAACATTCCTTCTGACTTTCCTGGACTTTCCTTCTGATTTTTAAATTTAAATTGTTCTTCCCAATCAAATGGAAAAGGATGTAAATTAAGTGAACTTCGAAAGTGTAGTGAATGGATATAATCAAGGTGTATAGAAGTGACCGAGAATTGATTTAAAACTGTTAAGGTTACGGTCATAAGGAAGATGTTAGTGAGATGTGAGCGGGAGTATTCAGGAACGCTTAGCAGATTTGGTGAAATTAGGATTCAACGTTGTTAGGGCAATTGTTGAAGGTGCTTTCATCTCATCCCGATAAGAGGATTCCTTGATAAACTTAGAAGTTGTTACTACTCGAAGATGGATACTAATTGCGAAGAGTGTGTCCCTTATTTGAGGAGTAAAAAAAGTTATTTTGGATAAAACTAACTATTTAAGTATTTAGTCTATGTTTGAAATTCACATGAAATTTAGATCTTATGATAAATTTTAGGATGACAGACGAGATGGGCAATATGAGAAGGTAAAATCACAATTTCTTAGAAATCTTCAGTTATAGAGATTTGTGACCAAAAAGGGGGATTCAACAAACTGCAGAATAACTTTTCAAACTCTTTGGAACCACCCCAAACTCTCTGTAATATATCCAGATTACTTATATAGATATTTATGCAGCGATGTATACACATTCCATCAGTTTTCACTCCTGATTCAACTTATTCGTTTCTCCCACGGATAACATTATTTTCGACGGACATTATGTGTCCAAGTGGACTGTCTTCAAAACGAATACATGCGTCATTCCTCCAAATCGAAAAACAGTAATCAGTGGCACGTAGAGAGGCTTTTTATTAGATTGAATTGATTAATTATCTACCAAATTAATTTCAAAAATTCAGAAAAAAAGCGATAAAAAGATTCGAAGGGTGGTGGTTAGCACACATCTTGAACGCTCTAGAGGTCAGAAAGGAATGACAAATATTATTCCTGTACATACAATGAGGGATTTCGAAGCAAGAAAAATAGTTACATAACATGAATACTTAACATGGGCAGTGTGAAGAGTTTAATTATTTTTCGGCACGTTTATTTTGGGAGAAACAGAAAAAATGTGCTTTTAAAGATCCTAGGATGAATGTAAACTGAGTTCAGAAAATGTTAAGTTAGTGATTTTAAAGTAAATGTGGATTGAATAATTGAATTAATTAGACATCGGGCAAGGGGGAAAGATTGGAAGCCTTCAGAGAGTGAATTTAAAAAGAATACTATTGTAGTTAGTAGCAAGGAAAGAATTAAAAATATATTGAAATAGTGAATTAAAAAAAATCATTGAAACCATTACGCACACACAAACAAGAATGTATATATATTCTTTGCATTCTGTTTCATATCAATAATAAAAAAATATTGAGTCTTATTTTATGATTTTAATTACTTTAAATTTCAGTTGTTACGTTTTACATTAAATATATTAATTTTTTTGTATAAAGTTTCATCTTTATTTTGATGCATTTTTGGATTTGCCGAAATGTCTGTTACTTAATATTACATTTAATTTTTGTAATATTGTGACATTGGGCTATTCGCGGTTTCTCTTCACTAACCTTGGGGACTTTCAGTTGAGATTGATTGCTTTCACTAAACAACCTTTGCCCAACCAAAAATGAAACGTGATGAAGAACATTAATATGTAAAGCAGTTAGGAATGAAGTGAAGCAGTTGAATTGAGAATTATATAAACTCCATCTGAAGGAGTAGAGTATCTGAGTTCCAGATTCGCGGAGTTGCAGTCAATAAAAGATATTGGTAAGAGGCTGTTAGATTATTATTGGTGGGTTGAACTAAGATGTTAGAAAACTTAACCTGGAGAGCATAATTATTGGTATCATAGTAAATATATACTAATAAATTGTGAAAGTTGTTTTGGTGGTCCTGTAATTATTTGTGTTGTAGTATTTAATATTTGAAATTAGTGATGGCACAAGATAACTCCCGGAACGATCGGGTGTTACAATATGTATTATTGATTTTTAATTTTTAAATAGCTTAGTATTACATTTTGTAACCTAGTCATGGTTTCCTTTAAAAACATTTACAATATTATTAATTATTTTTCTTTTTGAGAAATTTGAAGTTTTTATATAACAAAATTTTTGAAAATATTTATTGACACTTTCTAGAAGTATTCTGATTTATTTTGATAATATGCTCAAATAAGCCTTTTTAAACATCGGTGAAAATTTTTCCTTTTTCTCGGTCTGTTAAAAATTTAAGAACAAGATCTTAATATAGGTATTATTTCATATGTAGGTGTTAAAACATGTTTTTCAAGATATTTTCCGATAAACATAAAATTGTATTACATTGCTAAGAAATCGATAATAATTTACCATTAGACCTATATCTAAATATGTAATGAAAATATCTTTCCAATAGAGAATACATGCTTAAAATATGGAGCTCAAAAGAATATGTACGAGTACAAAATTTTACATTAATTTAATTAAACTAATTGAAAAACTGTATCTTTTGCGAAGCCCAAGTAATATTAATGCGTGTAAAATGAATGATGGGTTGGTTGTTTAGCATGTCAGACACTGAAGCCTGTTGGGATACATTGTGCCATACACAAGATCAAGATATTACCACATGTATTTAAATCAATATCACACATACACATATAGCAGGTTAAAAATATTTGGATGGGGTTTTCCGAACTAAGTCAATTAAAGATAGTGTCTAAAACCTTTTAATTAAACAGTTTTTAAAGCAGAACACTCCATCAAGGTATGTCTTACAGTCAAAAAATGGATGCAGCTGTTACAAACAGGACGAGCTTCTTCTATTTAGAGGTATTTATGGGTTAAATCTAGTGAGTTCAAAAATTTGACGTGGCAAAATAAAATCCTGTCAATGTTCATCAACAAACGACTTAATGTATTTTAAAACATCCCAGTCTAGATTGGTCGTACAGAATGCTCCGGATACATATTTACTGCAATGTTAACTGTCTCATTGCTTTTGATAACATTATGGGAACGTACCAACAAAAATTAAATAGATTGTTTTCAACGCTTCAGTTATGAATTTATTTTAATGTTTTAATGGTTAATGCATAAGTTGATTAATTTGGTAACTTAAGATTGCTTCATGGAATCCCAAAATAAAAATAAAAAAAAAACATTTCCATCATGTCGACTTGACGAAATGTCCAACGCCAGAAATTGTAGCTGTAAATCAGAACACAAAGGATGAAATTGAAAAGAATGAAGAGAATTATGTTTTTAAAATGAGGTATTAGCATGATTAGATGACTAAGAATCATCAGTGTAGATGAAGATAAAATCAGGGTTTTACTCTGCAAAGTTCTTAAAAAATTGAATGCAAATATTTTGTGCAGTGTGCGATCTCTTAAGAATTTTTAAAATGTTTTTTTAAATTCAAAGTTGTATTCATGCTGTGGTGGGAAACCCTCGCTTGCTTTTATGATAGATATGTTAACCTGCAATTAAAAAGTGTACTCTCTTGCAAAAAGAAGGTATTGAAAGCCTTTTGCGGATTAGTTCATCTAAAAATAAACTTCTTTAAAAATGATAAAAATTTGGTGATTATAATTGTTCTAAAACTGATGCTGATGGACAAAAGGTGTCTCCTTGAGTCTAAAAATGGTTCAACATAATTCAAGTGTAATCCTTGTATAGGATTAGTACAGAATACTCCAGAACGAAGCTGTACTACAGAATGATGTACAGTGATCTCTGTTTACGTAAAACTGATTTTCTGGTTTAAGGCTCCCGTCTACCCGCCATTTTGATTTCGTGGACGTAATGTTAATCCTATGGAATTTTGATTTTAATTCTCACATCTTTATTATTTGAACTATTTGAATGCAATAAAGTGCATTTGAAAGAGCAAAAAATAACCAATGCTTCTGTGGAATTACTTTTATCCTCCGATTTTTAAAAATATTTGAAAATTTTCTTTAAAGATCAGAAAACTCAAAAACGAATAATTAAAATAAGAATAAAAATATTTTTAAGAATCTTAGGTAAAAAGTAATTCCACAGAAACATTGATTATTTTTTGCTCGTTCAAATGCACTTTATTGCATTCAAATAAATCAAATAATAAAGATGTGAGAATTAAAGTCAAAATTCCATAGGATTAACATTATGTCCACGAAATCAAAATGGCGGGTAGACGGGAGCCTTAACTGTTCTAATTGAAGAGTGTGCGCGTATGAAAAGGGTCAAATTATAGCCCTGCTTCAATCAAGGGAAACGACAAAAGAGATTGCTGAAATTTCTGAAATGGGTTGAGGAGTATAAAGCGATTTATTAAAATCTGGATTTTATTTGATTTATTGTTCATTGATATCTTACTTAGAAGGAAAATAGTTGGTTTTGTTACGGATCTTGTAATATTAAATTTCTATCAATTGACCAGTCTCTGACACCCGAGCTGGAACCCCACTCACTGAACTTACACAGTATGCCTTTGAGTATCATCAAATTCAAAATAAGTTACAATTGGTGCGAAGAGATCAGCTGAAGAATAAGAAAATCACCTGTAAAATATCCAAAAAAGTGCATCGAGAACGTTGCGTTATATGTCTCATGAAAGATAGTAGAAAAGTATCTTTTTCTTGTTCAATACAATGATTTAATCAAAAAAACATTTTGCGTGAATAATGTTCAAGCAACAAAATTTATATCTCTGTTAATTATAGTTATGTGATATTTTTTATAAAATAAACATTACATATATTACGTAGCAAAATTCGTTTGATATATTTTGCGGTTATTTTAATCATTATTTAAGCAAAATCTTTCAATACAAGGAATACTGAAATTACTCTTCAAAATATTGCATGAACAGTTTGAAAAATGTAAATACCGAAATTTTGCAGATTTAAAGGTAACTTTGTGTGTTTAAAGTTTCATGAGAACACTTTCTCTGTAAAAATGCATGGTGAACTGAAAATTGACTTCCGAAAACAAATATTTAAGAAAATTCACTATGAATTGTTTTATGTTCTTCAGGCTGGTTAAAAATTCAATTCCAACCTGAGATTTCACCCCAACTACCTTTCGCACGCAGATCACACTTGGAAGGAACTGAGACGAATATTGTCCCATAAGTGCACTTTTGCAGCAAAAAAGAGTGCGTGAGCGAATGGATCCGTTCGCTCCTAGCGTATCACATGTGATACACTCGCGTTTACTCTCCTGTGCTTGGAGTATCACCTTTAATACGCTTTCAGAATGTCTGCTACACACCAACGTATCAATAGAGATACGTTAGATGAGAACGCTTTATTTGAGTTTTTAAATACTACTAGAAAACGTTACAATACCGTGGAATCTATACTGATTGGATTTTTCGAGTATTGACCCTGGTGATATGAACTTGGATTTCACTTCTGTCTGTTAAAATGGGAGAAATTGTTAAAATAATTCAAAAGCATACTTGGCGGAGAGTCTCTTTCAATATCATGACCCGATTTAAAGGGCTTTCTACGGCGTTGCTCTAAGGGGGGGGGGCTTTCAATTTGCTTTTTTTTCTTCTCCTTTCTTGATTTTTGAAAGTTAAAATGGTAATTAATGAATGTTTATGGGAGGTATGGTGTCTTTAGTAGCAGATGATCTTAGATATTTGTTACATTTTTGTTGTGGCAACAGTCATGGCAAAAGAAAATATTAAACTGAGATTGAGATTTACAAATTAATGAATAAATCTGACACTGATGTAAGCGAAAATGCTGATAAATCTGCACAGTTCAATCATTAGAATGATAAGTCTAAAACATCGAGTATAGATACAAATGAGGACAAAAAAGACGAATCAGGCAATTAACTCTAGGCTTATGACTGGTTAGAAAGTTCAAAATCTTTGTATTCACTTACGTTCGCAGAGAAACCATGACTGAATGTAGTTATCTCCGTTACTTTAGAAAAAGAGATTGTCTTTTTCAGTTTATTTCTAGATAATGAAATAATGGATATTATTATGAAAGATACTAATCTGTTTGCACTACACCAAAAGGATATAAGAACGAAGGAGATGTGCCTATTGCTCAAATTCTTGCGTGGAACGTCAAAAATTAATAAAATATGAGTGTGAGGCATATAATGTTGAACTATGCATTGAGGAATTTTTGTAAAATACCTCGGAGCAAAATGAGTCTGTTTTTTGTATCTTAATATTTAATGCAATTGTTTATCACTAAACCATGAAATTTATGCATCGAATGTAAGTATATTTTGAATTTTCTGAAAACATGATTTTATGTAATAATTATATTTCTAAAAATTACAATTTTCGTTTAATTATTTTTTCTTTCGTATATATTAAGTTAAATGTACCTTAAGTAATATATTTAAAAAACCGAATTGTTCTAATGAATAGATAATTCTATAAGTATTCATTTTGTACAAATTATCTAATTTCATATCTAAAAGCCTTGGGCAGAGTGTGACACTCCGCGGTAAGCAGCCGGAAAACCGTGAATGCACTTCTTTGTTTCTCTCATGTTCTGAAAGGGTTTAAAGCACAAAGTTACAAACAAAGCATAAATTTGAAAGATATTTTTATAAATCATTGTTATTATTATATTTAGAATTAAAACTCTTGTGAACAACTGATTGTTATAAATCTATCATTATTGATCTGTTAATGCATTTGATACTATTACATGAAAACATGCTGTTATTTAACTTTTCTTTAAGTCAGTAGATCATGTTAGAATAAATTTCCCATTGAAAATCATGCTTATTGAAGCAAAAAATGAAACAAAAAATATTATTATAGACCTATAATAAATCTAGTGCGTATTTTTCATACTTATTAAAGCAAAATTGATGCCTTAATATTAAGTTAATTGAAACGTATATTTGCTTATAACCGAATACCACAAGCAAATACCAAATCACACAAATGCTTTTAAAGAACATGAAAATCTCAAATTGAATACCTATATATACATATATGCATATGTGTGTGTTTGTATTCTGAATTTATTTCTTATAAATGTTTGAATTATTTACAGATAAAGTTTTCATTTCCAAGGTAAGTGTCAGGCAGATATGCAAATGATACCATTCACACCATACTTTTGCCTCGTTAAATAACCGTTCTTTTTTTTTACTTTTCAATTCACACATCGTGTATTTTTCATGATAAACGATCCATCAGTTTTACACATCAGTTAAGCGATACATGTAAATTTACAGTGATAAGAATGTTATAAATCTAATACACTTGGAAAACTTTGTACTTTAACTGAAATAAACATTAAATTATTATAATTTGGGTACTCATTCTATTGGCTGACGTGTAAGCGTGTTGAAAATGCTAATTTAATATTAAACAGTGGGAACATGTAATTAATGAACATGTGTTTGTCCTTTGTTGAATGAGCATGTAGCATGAATTTGTATATGGGAGGGAAAGGATACTAGGCCCATTCTTTAAAAATAGTACTAAGTTAATTTTAAAAATGTAATAACACATAAAAAAGGTACATAACTTAAGTCAGAAGTCCACGGATTAAAAGGCATAATGGTTTATTAAAAATATACATTCCAAAGTAAGCTGTTAAATACATAGTATAGAAAGGACTTTTAAGCGGCTGTCTGGCAAAATATCAAAAATGGACACAGAGACTTACACCTAATTAAATTAGACCTGTACAAAAATAAGACTTCATAAGGTTGAGTTTGTATTTATATCAGGTTATAACAATGAGTATTTTTTTTTAATATTTCATATTAAATCGCTTCTTTCTTGTACTAGTATTATCGATATAAAATATATATTGACATTAACATATGAAAAAAATTCGAAAATTAAACACTAATTCTATTTTAGAGAAATATTTCAGATAATTTTGGGAAAACAGAGATGTATTCATTTTAATAGAGCATTCTACTTTCCAACTTAATATGAAAGATAATAAAGTATTGTTTTGATGCATGGTTTCAGCCCTTGAGTAAATAATGTGGCTTCAAAACAATATTTTGCAAGACTTAAAGTTTTTTGTAACATTTCTAAATAAAAGTTTAAAAAAAAATTATATATAGTACGCCTGGTATCAGATAAGACATACTATTGAGTCAATATATTTGCTGAAAGCTTGTCTGTTGACACTGTACCCTCATCCATTGTTAAAAATGTTTTCGTCTCAGTTCATATATCTTTGTTGATCCAACATAACCCTTAAAAGTAAGGAATCAAATAATTGAAATCTTTAAGCTGGAAGGTTTGTCCATCGCTACTTCACAACAAAAGTACTTGGCCAATAAAATATCTTAAAAAGAAAATTACTTCTTTAACGCATTGGTAACATTGCGAGTAGTTTTAAAGAAAGATTTATTTACTCAACTTCTTATTTTTTGAAACAAAATTGGAACATCCTTACTATCAAGGGAATGAGATATAAGTAAATAAAAATTAATAGAAAATAAAAAAAGGGAAAAAATGTAGTTTGTCAAGAAAAATATAACACAGGTAATCCTACTTTTATATATTAAAACCCATTGGAAAATTCTATAAGTAATTATTTCTTTTCAATTTTTGAGTTAGGTTATATTATACTAACAATGAATGTATATAATAAATTATTATCCACTCAAGGAGCTATTGTTTTAGTTAATCCAAAAATGTAGTAGCTGATTACTTTTTAAAAATTTATCTTGTTTTTGCGTTTATTTCTTATGTCTGCTGTCACCAGTAACGAACTTAATTTCCAAAAATACGTCATAATAAATATCTCCTAAATTCTTACTGGAATAAAATAAAATACATGCAATGTATGTCATATACCTGCTTTCACCACTAATGAACTTAATTTCCAAAAATATGTCATAATAAATTTTCCCCAATTTTTTTATTAGGCTGAAGTGAAACCAAGGAGCTATAGTTTTAGATGGATCACTTTTCGCTTACCAGATCACTTTTCGCGTACCAGATCACTTTACAATTTTTTCCCAAATTGCTTCAATTTTAATTACATTTAACTTATATATATTTAACTTAATAATTTAAAATATTTCAGTTCATAATTACTAACTTATCGTTTGCTTTAATTTTAATTACATTTAGCTCAAATATATTCCATTTAATACTTTATCGTTTGCTTTAATTTAATTATATACAGTTGATATAATGTTCAGTTTGATAATTTATTATTTGTTTTAATTTTAATTATATATTTAGACTAAACATATTCAATTTAATAATTTATTGTTTGCTTTGATTTTAATTACATTTAGCTTAAATTTATTTAATTTTATAATCTATCGTTCACTTTAATTATAGTTATATGTAGCTCATATTATATTCAAAGTAATAATTTATCGATTGCTTTAATTTTAATATCGGAAAAGTTTACAATTGTTCATTTCCAGATATTTTATCATTTACTTTAATTTTTACATTTAATTGAGTAATTTATCTCAGCGCAACTTGAGAGACTAAATTTGTCCTTTGCAAAACTGTGCACAGAACTTTCTCAATATTTAGATTTGCTTTCATATAATTTTTTTTTTAATTCAATCTTAATATCTTTTATTATGAAGATTTCTTCTATAAAAAACTGATCCCTGGAAATAGTAATTTGATTCATATTTCACTGCACTGAGAGTTAAGAAATTAGTCTTACTTTAAAAATCCTCTTTCATGAAATAATATTGAGATTTTTTTAAATATTCTAAGAATAAGCTAATTTCAAATAAGAATTAAAAATTGTTATGATGTATTTATGAGACGTGTTGAAATAAGATTGGCATAATGTTTATTATCTGTCTAGAAGTTAAAGTAAATAAATTCTTATCAGCTGTAGTGACATCGTAATCATCTTTTCTTTAAGGTACTAAAAACTTGAAATGACTATTGATTTACATTTTGGAAGCTTTGCGTAGAAATATTTATTTTTCTTAAAAACTGTTTAAATGTAACTTTTCTTATTAGATGAATAATTATAATCCATAACTTTAATTTCTTCTCACGATTCATGTTAAAAAAGTAGGGAACCTCCAATCTCAGATTATAATGTATTTAATTTAATCACGATTCATATTTAAAAAGTAGAGAAACGCGAAATTCTAAATTACAGATTATATGTAGAATATGAAATTAGAGTTAAAGACAGAATATGAAGTAATTAGATGTATTAAATATTAGAAATAATTAAATAGATATTAATTTTAGATTATATTATCACATAGAACGGCACAATGCATTTATTTGAAAGTTAAAGGGCCTTGATAAACATACGTAAATTGGAAAACTAAGAAAATCTCACATAATTATTTAAAACTTGAAATTCTTTATAAAAATTTATGAGGAAAAAGAAAGCACTTACATTTTATATAAAATTTATGGGACTTTTATAAATGGATTAAATAATTTCCTAAATTTGATTGGGTATTTCTTTATCCTTTTCCAATATATTCTTAAAGAATTATAATTTTGCAAGTAACAGAAAAACTGGACTTGAACTCGAGATATGTAGATTAAAATTTGATTTAAAGAAATGCCCAAGACAAGTAGTTTAACAAATACTAATAAGGAAAGGAGCTGGAATTCATTTAAAATAAATCAATGAATATTTTTACTGCGGTCATTTTAAAATAAAAATAAAATGTTTATGCACTTCAGGCGAATCATGAACACAAAATGTTTTTATGCACATGGAATTTCAATATTTCACTATAAACATTCGGAAAAATAGCAAATATATGCAATAGCAAAGTATTTATTTAAGTTTAGAGAGAGAGAGAGAGAGAGACAAATTATACTTAGCCAATATTTTTCCTGGTTTCATCCACACAATGAAGTGAAATCACAGAGGGTGATCATAAGAGAGAAATTAGGTTAAGAAAATTAACAAGTTAATGAATAAAAATTTTATGCTACCTTTAAACATTAAACAAGGAATTGAATCTGCCTTTTAGAAGTTTTAATCCTAAACAAATATTATTAAGATATTCATTAGCATTCACTCGAAATAATAAATATTATCTATAAGTAATGCTTAAAGTCTTCTATAGCAGTTACTTAGAGCAATTGGCGGGGCCGTGGTAGCCTAGTGGTCAAGGTCGTGGATAGCGGCTGGCGGTTTTCGTTCAGTCGCGGGTTCGATCCTTGGCCACCAAAGACCCGCCGTGTAGCCGGGGCTGATGCACGTTAAATCTGTTCGGGTCCAAAGTCCTCCCGTTGGCGTGGTGTGGATGTTAGGAGAGGGGGGTGCCAGCTCAGGTGTCGTCCTCGTCACTTGACCGTGGTTCAAAATTACGAGGTCCGTTGCCAATAGCCCTCGTGTTGCTTCTAGTGCGACGTTAATAAAAACTAAACTAGAGCAATTGGCATTAAACTCTCGCTAATTTCTTTACTCCTCGTTATTCATTTTAAACAATATTGGAAGTGTTATTAGCGAAATAAAAAATAAATTTTAAATACAAGCGCTTCATAAGAAGACTGAATATATTCTAAGAGTATTTTTCAAATTTATTTTTGTACATAATTTGAATGATCCTACTTTCATATTCATAAGTTTTGAATGAGGAATGAGAAAACTATTTTGATAAAAGTAAAATTCCATAATAATTCTATTTTTCAAAAAAAATCTCTTTTCAGACTCAATGTTATTACAAATGCCATTGTTTTAATAAAACAAACAACTATAAATAAAACATATCAAGTTAAAGCTAATTATTAATTTTATAAATATGAAAATTACCGAATAAATTGAGTACCGTGTTGAGAAATAGATTGCAATCAGTTTTCAAGAATAATAATTTTTTTTTATCGAAACATTTCCACCAATTAAAGATTCATCAAAAATGAAAATACGAAAAGAAGACGTGAGTTATTTCAAAATATAACAACAATCCGACCATTAGAAACGAATACTGGAGTGCAAATACAAAACACCACTCTATCCTTCTTTCAAATGTGTTGCTTCGAGTGACATATTACAAAACAGATGACACGGAAATGCTCACAACTAAGCCTTTAAACAAAAGTCGTGGTTCGATTGGACATGAGGAAAAAATTGAATTCAGTCCAAGATATCAGTCCATGAAGCCAAAGGATTTGAGTGTCATCACAGGAATATAAATTCAATTCAGGAACTTTCAATCGTTCCAAGATAAGAGAAAATGAAAAGTAACGAGTTTCTCATGGGGCAAAGGAAGCACGTATAAAGCTGAAGTGATTTGAAGATTTCTTCTTGAGTTTGTTTAGTAAAATCACAGACTACTAGACAATATATTTTTTTGTTGACTATAAGAGCGAATTGTGTTCTATATCTGTTGTACTAGAATTGAAACCTCCCTTCACACTCATTGAAGGTGATTTCAATCAAATTTGTTGTGATTGGCCTATATTTTACTACTGGAAAAAAATATGTTGATTACTATATGCGACTAGATATAAAGAACTTTCAATCATTTTGCATGAAAGTGTATATTAGAAACATTACATTTGTAAATAAGTAAATAGCGTAATAGCTATTAAGATGCTACGAAGAAACCCATGCATTAAGAAGCTATAAATGTAAATTATTATAAAGCGATGAGTGGAATAGTCATGAAAATATTTAAATTAAATATTTATCAAAATTATTGACAGAAAATATAATACATGTAATTAATTTTTAAATTTGAAAACTCTTTAATTCTACACATAATAAATAGCAATTAAAGGAAGCTTTTACACCAGGATGTGCAATGGGTGTCTAATTATTTGTTCCCTTTTCAAAATGAGACCAGATGGGGAAGACATGCACTTTACAGTGAATACCTGCACAAGTAGGAATCGTTGGGAATGAGGCAGCTGACGAACTGGCCAAAGTTGCAATAACTCTTAATTTTAAAACGTTTTTCTGAATTTCACTTGGTGTGTTAGTGTGTATGTGTGTGTGTTATCAAATTTTTGATCGTTAATTTAACCAACATCCCATAAAGCTAGAGCTTTGAAACTTTGGGAATCGTTTTTACTTGCCTAACAATGCAATATTTAGACATTTGCGACAATTTTTAACTCATTTTTCAATAATTTTAATAAGTCAAAATATCCCTTTCACTCGGCGCTTTGAGAAAAAAATTTCCTTCCCCCTCGGGGAACATCAGGAATTCCCCCATACGCTGCATGATGTATCGTAAAACTTTTCTACTCACAAAGGGGAGATACTATCTCCCCTTTACTATCTCCGAGATGGTAAAGGTTGCTGACTTTTAAACAGTAATCATTCGCAAGAAAGAAAGTTTCCAATATTTGGCGCCATGTCATATCACAATAATTTTTTCTGAATTCTGGTTCCCAGTTTTAATAGAATGACTTACAAACTTTCAAATGCCTGTTTTGATTTTATATTACGAATTTTTTAATACGTTTACAAATGTCTCTTTTTAAGTAAATTTTAAAGTTAAAAATTATGTTTTCTAGAATTTGATGTACAGCATTCCAGAAGTACTAAAAAAGTAGAATTTAAATTATTGGCATGTCGACTCTAAATCATGAATTAGTAAATATGATTAGATGCATAACTTTTATTTGCCCCATTCGTAATTTTTTAGTAAAGTTCGTTTGTGTTTTGTCCACGTTTTTGGGTCTAGAAGAATATGACGCGTAATACATGTAGATTTATCTACACTTAGCCAATCATACTCAAATTAGCCTCACCTCACCTCCAAGCTGTTAGATCTGGTAATCCAAAAATATCTGGAAACTAAGAAAGAAAGGCTTGTATGTGCTGTAAAATTTTTCAGTAAAAAATATTCAATAAATGATTGATTAAATTGAAATTATAATTAAATTTTTTATGCGTTTATCACGTGTTTGTTTTGAATTTAATGTATAATAATTAATATACTTTGTCATTATATAAAAACGTTGTTTTTAAAAACGTTGGTTTTTATCTCGAATTATTACCAATCAATTCTACATGGGCGTTCAAGACTAATACAGAATGTTCATCGACTCCTTGATGCAATAGGCAAGATGGGGAAGACATGCACTTTACAGTGGATACCTGCACATGTAGGAATCGTTGGGAATGAGGCAGCTGACGAACTGGCCAAAGTGGCAAGAACTCTTAATTTTACCAACTCTAATCTTGTCACCCAAGACGATGCAAAAGTCATTGCCAAATACGGACTCTGAAAGAAATCTATCAAGAAGACTCACCAGATTTGCGAAATTAATGCTAGCAGAAAAATCACAAAATCTATTACAAGACTTAGAACTGGTCACTTCGGTGGCATGAAAATTAACGCAGAACGCACCAAAACTTACAAGAAATGAAGATATTGTCCCGAGGAAGAAAACGTTCTCCAGAACAAATCTTCATATGCCCTTCAGTTCTTGCCTCTCTGCAGAGGTTGCGAGAATTCCCTTTCGAAGGAGAGCTGTACTCTGATAGGATTGTGGAGCTTGCGGGGCCTGTAATACATACACATGGATCCATATAGCGATTTCTAGTTAGACACGACACCAACCAACCAACTAGGAAAAGAAACAGAATATCTCAAATTATATATATATGATGGTTCGGACAAATTCTATAAATTTTGTAAGTTGAACTTCTTTATTTTCTCATAATCAAATCAATATTAATATCATAAAGCCACATGTTCCTTCACAGCTTATAAATAGATGATAGATTAAATTAATTTTTGATTCAAATGTATAGTGGTAGTAATTATTGCTTGTTCAGCATTCTTTAATTGAATTTTCTATTGGAGGGTTTCATGTGAAATAGATCGGGCTATGTCCTTAAAAGTAATTTTTTAGGACTATAATTTTAATATTGGGTGAATTTTACAGATAAGGATGATTTGCGAATATTTAAATAGGAAATCAAAGATTAAGTGGGAAGTATAACATTATTTATATTTATATTTGCCCCAATTTTAATACGGAATCACAAGCGAAAGTTTCTATACATACAAGAAATAGCATGATATAAAATCACCTGTTATCACAGAATATAAGGTTCAACAATAATTATAAACACCCATAATAATAAACAATATAATGACAGAAAAAACAGTTACTCTTTGAAAATGTCAATTCCTCTTAGTGGGTTTACGAAGTACGCTAGTGTGAAACATAACTTCTTTCCTGGACAGAAACAACACGTTTTCATTTGTGCATTCATAATTTAAGACTTTTATTATTGCTAACATATGAGAAATATAATGATTTAAACTGCTGGAAAATAATATCATACAGAAGAAACTTAAACATCAAGATAATTGATATAAAAATACATGATATTCCACTACTAATAATGGAATAAATGTGCGTGTGATAAATCTATTCCATTACCACTCTTAGTCAAGTTACGGTACTGTTGCATAAACATTTCGACATTGGATGAAATACACTATGAAGATAATGAAATATAAACACAGATGAAATAAAATGGTATATATATTTAAAGGTTTAGGATTTTATACAATATTCAATACAAAAAAAAACTTTTTGAGACATCATAAAATTATATATAAAGGCCCATCCATTTTATATACCTTATAGTGTATTAATATATTGTAACATGTTTCACTTTTCTAACAAATTTTTGTAAATTTCTCTGACAACATCCTTACTATTAGTAATTTCCAATCACAATTAAAACAATATAAAATCATAATACATTACGTTTTTTTTGATAATATCAATTAAAAAGACTCTTTATTATTAGCTGATCAGGTTGTTGGTTTATGTTTTCCTCGATCTATGCTTCTTTTAAATGTTTTCATTAAATTGTTAAATCTTGTAAGAATGTATAGTGTCTAATCTCCTCGTGTGGTATTTTATTACCTTTTGATTCGGATACAGCAGGATGTATCTCCAGCTACACAACAAACTGATGGAAACTTGAAATATCCATATTCATAGTTATAACCATTTCATAAGAATCAATAATTTTTCTCTTTAGTATAATAAAGAAAGTACTTGATTTGAGTAGTTATGGAAAGTTAAACAATGTTGCAACATTGTGACTTACACACAATTCATGTTTATTTGATCATCATTGTGAACAGCTGTTACATCTAATTCTTATGTAAATGCTGCTATATGTTTTAAACCCATTATCATATTTCTATATGTTATTAACAGTACTATCTGCCTATTTCAACTTTAATTTCTTTATGTTTTTAAATAATCTTTTTAATACTTTAAATATCAAAGAACACCCAACTCTTCTTTACGGTCATTTTTTACACGATTTTAAAATAACACGGTTCACCAAATCACCTATGAGTTCCGAAATTATAACTCGATCAAATGCAATTGGTGGCGAAGATTTTCAAAACATGGAAACGGCTGATAACGAAGAATTGATTCTAGAAAGCCCTTTGCATGAGGACGATTTGATCGAATTTATAGCAGTTTATGGTATTAAAGAAGTCGGCAATGACAAAGTCGCAAGTGAAGTTCAGAAGAAAAAATTGAATGTTGTATGTACCTATAAATTGATTTTTTTTTTTCACTGAACACTAATTTTAATTTTTTTGTTATAAAAATTAATTGTTTTTTTTTTAATATGAAAAATAGATTTCATTATTACTTTTTTGTACGGTTTTTTTTTTTTTTTGGAAAATATTTAGAGTTTTTTTCACATACACGATTTTTGAAAGTTGTGAAACATATCCCCAAATTTACCATGCGTCGCATATATTTTTTACACGAGTTTTTTTTTTGTACAGTGTTCTGAGGAACATATCTACCATTTAAAAAAAGAGTTGGGTGTACTTTCATAAATAAAATACTTTTTTTTTTATAAATTCATTCGTTATTTTAAAAAAAAAATTAATATTGTCTTATTCTAAACTCAGAATTCAAATAAATACTTATTAATATTAAAAACATTATTTAATTTATTCCTCTAATATAAATAATTGGTTTAAGACTTCAAGACATTTCCCAAATGAGCTGATGAACAAGCCGAAGAATTAATATTATCAAAAAAATGTTTTGCCAAAACTGTTTAAGGAAGTTTTAACGTGGCAAAATATTTTGTTAATTTGAGCTTTTGAGATTTAGATTAAAATAATGATTATGTTATTACATAGTACACATTTTTATTTCCAACCTTAATTACCTTTAAGATTTTCTATACTTCTTTATAAATTTATCCCATTTTCAAACTCTTAGATATACAAAGATCAAATTATGCGTACAAAGTACAGAAGATATCAAACTTTAGAACCTTGAGCATTTATTTCAAAACAAAAGAAGAGTCAAGTTTAAGTTCTATTCATTTCTTAAATAATCAACCGTAAAAGCAAATTTACCAACTTTCGTGGTTGAGTTAAGCTTCTAATGTCTTATAAATCCCTTGAACGGTATAGTGTCATAATCGAAGGAAATTAATCTTTCTCTTGTGACATTAAAAATGACTCCATTCAATTTGCTTCTAATTGTGAAAACCTCCTTTGCCGTGATGTAACTGGATCAGCTGTTAAATACCATTTGAATTCCTTTAAACTTAGAAAATGACATAAAGGATTGAAAAGAAAATATCGAAATCATCATTAACTTTGATAGAAATATGTATCAGTTATATTGTTATTACTGTAACAGTTATTATAATTATTATATTCTCCATCTGATTCTCCAAGCCTTCCGTGTATTATTTTTATCATTCTTAAGGTACGATTGTGCTCTGTTTGGTAACGTTTTATTTGCTTTTCATAATGTGCATATGCTTTTTCGGAATCCTGATAAAACCTTTGGTGTATGATAATTTTCTTTTTCTTTGTTTAACATTTTGACAGATTTTCTTATGAAACAATTTCTAATTTTTATAATTTATAATGTAAAATCAGATATGAAAAGAATTCCATGTTCAAAAATAAATTTCTTGATGTGGCATTCAATATCGCAAACTAAATTTTAACAAACTTCAGTCTTCAATAATCATTAATTGATGAAATTAATAATTATTTATTTGTTGAAATGAAAAGTTACTTTTGCAAATGCACATTTTTAAAACTATTTGTCACGTTTTCGTTCGAAAAACGATTAACAACTGATTGGTCTAAGTAGCTTAAAAAGCGTTGAACGGCTTAAGATACCCATCTAACGGTAGTAGTTACATTTCTTAAGCCAAAAAAATTTCGGAAGAGTTTGACAAACTAATAATTGGGCTTTTTGTAGTTACAAAAAATAAATCCCCAACTAAGTCACACCATCCAACTTTCATGTGCTTTTCAACTTCATCTTTCACCTTCCCTTTGCAAAGATGCACGTTGGATGGTGGTACCTCAAGTCACTACTAATTACAACCTAAGGAGAATTTCGGGTGTTTCCTCAATGTGCCGAATATAAAGGCTGATGCTAGCCATTTTTCGCTTTCTTTTTTCATTCCGTTTCTGCTTCACTAGACGGTGTGCTTACGTTATCTTAATTTGTCCCATACGTACTATTCTCGAGTAAACTGTTTTCAGTTTGAGCGAATTATGCTAATTTATAAAAGGAATGAACTCTTTTGAAGAAATTCTGCTCAAAACAAACTGAATTCAAATCTTTAACCACTCAGTGGTTACGAATGAACTCAGCTTGTCAACTGAATAGCGTGACATTGTGGACACTGAAGAGTTCAGTTCGCCCGAAGTATTTCGACCCAAATGGTTACAGCCGAACCCTATTTGGGCAGCTAAACTTTTCCCTAGTGAACGCTGACGAGATGATTTCGTCCGTGTATATTATTCTGCGTTATTAGTGTTACAAACAAGATATATATTGGCAAAATTTACTTGATTTGATAGCGTAAAGATGACGGTACGGGTACAGAAATTTTTTTTACATAATAAGAAAAAATGTTGCCCACCCGATCGTTAATCTAGTTAATTTTCTTGTGTAATTTGGCGGAAGTTTGTTATTGAAAAACGGCAGAAAAAACTTTAGATAAACATAACAATTACATGTTTTATAAAATTTTTAAAGTTGCATGTAATTGTTCAGATATTTTAATTTAATATTTTACAAATTAATATTTATACTAATATTTAATTTTTGCTGAATTGTTTAAAAGTGCAAGTTACATTTGGTTTAAATATTAAATTAATATACCACAAATAATTGCTCAAAATCTTAATACACTGCTCAAAACAATTAAAGGATATTTTAAGTCTTATATAAAATAAAAATATAAGCGATTTTTTGTGTGCAGAAAATGGAAAAAAAGAGTCACAATTGCAAATTTTTCTCATTTTCAAACTTTGGAGTATGCAAATTTTGAACCTGACGTCAAAACCGACGCTTTAGCGTCAACGAATGAAATTTGCCTTTCAACTTAACGAAAGACAAAGCGGAAAAGAATGATCGACATTCAATAAGTGTGTTATTTCGATGATTGCGATGTCTCAATGAAGACATTTAACCAATTCAGAAGCCTGGAGAATTGTTGGATGGTTAGATGGCCCCAAACACAAGCCGAAGTAACAGAAGCTACTGGAGTTGCACAAAGTGTGATTTCCAGAATATAGAACCGTTTCTTGGAGACTGGAAGTGCAAGCCGAAGACCGGAGAGAGTTCGAAGACATGCAACAATGCCCCATGAAAATAGATATTTAACACTAACAGCTTGGAGACACCAAAATATGAATGCCACTCTTCTTCACCAGCACCTTCGATCGGCTACTGGTACCACAGTTTCGACTCATACTGTCTAAAACCGGCTCCACGCTGTAGGACTGTATGCTCTCCGACCAATGAGAGTGTTACACAAAGAGCAAGACACCGTCACGCCCGTAGGGAGTGGGCAACCGAGCATGTGAACTGGAGGAGAAATGAATGGCGCAATGTTCTTTTCTCTGACGAGTCCCGTTTTTCTGTTCATCTTGATGATAGGCGTATTTTTATCAGAAGGGATCGTGGCATTAGAAACAATCCTGCGTTCGCGCTTGGAAATTTCAGATCTGGCAGAGGTGTAATGATGGTCTATGCTGGCATCTCCATTGATGGGCGAACCGATCTCTACATCATTCGAAATAGAGCTCTGACCGGTCGCCGATATAGGGATAAGAACTTAAGACCTATTGTAGTTCCGTACGCTGCAGCAATTGAATATGACTTCATCTTAATGGACTACAACTGCAAGCCACATCGTGCCAACTTAGTGGGTGATTTCCTTTTCGAGGAGGGAATCGTACGAATGGAATGGCCAGCAAGTTCTCCTGACATGAACCCAATAGAACACGTTTGGAACATTCTAGGCCGACGAGTTGTTGGTCGTCTACCACCCCCACGAACTCTAATAGAACTGGAAAGAGCTCTTCTGGAGGAGGAGGATAGAATACCCCAGCTCCTCATAAATAGCCTCATTGACTCCATGCCTCAAAGGTTTTCAGCTTTGCTGGCCGTCCGGGGAAACCATACCCTCTACTAAAAACTTTTTTCTTTCAAGTAAATACCCTTTTTATTCGTTTTTTCTCGAATGCACATTTTTTTTTTTTCCTTTTGTGTCCAAATGCTAAGTAAAATGCATTTTTTTCCGCTAAACATGCTTGATTTTTTTCTTATATAGCCTACCACGTCTGTGGATCATATATCAATCATATAAACAATTCCCCAGCCGCTTAATTCACCCAAAACCTCAATATCCTTTAATTGTTTTGAGCAGTGTATTTTACCAACTAATATTTGTAATATTTATCATTTACTGAATTGTTTAAAACTGCAAAATACAATTGGTGTAGTTACTACATTAATGTACCTCAAATAATTCTTTAAAATCTATCTTTTAAAAGCGAGTGAGCTATTCGCATCAACGTCAGAAAAGGGTAACATTTTCAGAAGCAACTAGGGAGGAAACGACTGCCTCTTTGCATCAACTGTTAGATCGTAGCGCTGCGCCCATAACCAGCTTCGTGTTCCATGTTCGTACTGAACTACCTGTTTGACCGTTTTGTTATGGGTGGCGCTGCTACTATTTGTGCTACAAACCTTAGATAAGAAAAAAAAATTTAACTTTAGTTTCTGTTCACGCACACAACTAAATAAAAGGACCGTTTGCAATTTTGAAAAATAAAAATAAAGTACGCATATCTCTTTTTATATTTATTTCATTCATTTCTTTTTCAACATATTTACATCAACGCAAGTTTTTCACTCGCTCGCAGAACAACTAAAAATGCTCGTTTTACATTTCAACAACAATACACGTTACACGTTAAGTTTTACATTATCGCCGCAAGAGAGCTATTCACAATGAATGGCTGTTCAGCACATACTGCCCGCCTTGATAAATTGCTATCAACACACATACACAAAATATTAAGTTTCACAGTTCAATACACTGAAAATTGTTACTTTAATAATACATAAATGAAAATTTTAAGGCACACAAAAAAATTCAAATACAAACAAATTTTTGTAACTGGGTGGTTAAATTCGCCAAATGAAGTCTTGACAATAACCACTATAACCCTATCATCTTTTCTACGTCTGATATCGATTATTTTACCTAGTGTCCATTTGCAAGGAGGCAATTTATCTTTCTTAAGAACAACTATATTTCCCCTTTTGATCTCATTCTTTTGAAATTTCTACTTAGTTCTTAGCTGCATGTTGTTTAAATAGTCAAGGATCCATTTCCTCCAAATTAACTGGATATAGTTTTTGCTTTTTTGCCATAATTTAAGACTATTTTCTTTTAAATTTGTTAAATCAGGCTCAACGACTGAAGTAAAGAGTCTACTACTAAGGAAATGAAGCAGGAGTGAGAATTACCCCTTCATTCGTGTCTTCCGACAAAGGAACAAGGAGTCTTGAATTAAACCTTCCCTCAATTTCAGTGTTAATCGTTAAGAACACAACTCCTCATGCGATAATTTTAAATTGCCAACAACACCTTTTAAGTAAAATGTAAAATATTTTACTCCAGCCTCTCTCTTAAAACCCACCAAATTGTGACGCACGGGGAGGAATGAAATACTAATTCACTCCTTCACTAGTTAGAAAATTTGAAAAAATTGCTCATCTTGATTTTTAACTAACTTTACGAATCTACTTAACTTTTTGAGAACGGACCGTCGCTATCGCGACCAAAAGGAACGGTGTCTAAAAAGACCGGGTTGGTCGAGAAGGCGTCCACGGAGTTCCTTCCCCTCTTAACAGCTTTCGGAACGCGATGTAGCTCGTAAATGTCAATCACTTCACCACCCCTTCTTGTACTCAGAGGATAAGGAGATAGACCTCCTCTGCACACGCTTATCGAAAAATCCCATTTTTGTCTCAGTCTGTATCAGCAAAGCGAATCATTCCTTAAATGTAAATTTAGAAAAAATGTATGCATTAAATATTACATTGACAAATGGTATCATTTATTGAAATTCATTTGCCAAATTTTGTAAAATGATAAGAAAATAATTTTGTCCAGCATTTCATAAAATCTGATTTCCAGAAAGAAAAAAAAAACCATCATCTTCAAATAAATAATTTTAATTTCCATATTTTTTTCAAAATATTTTAATGTCTTAAAATTCCCACTTCAATAAATTTTAGTATTTTTAAGGATATTTTCCTCAATTTCTCAGAATAGTTTTTCAGACGCCTGTGCATGGATTCGGTTCTAATAGTGTTATTTACAGATTTGCAATTTTTTTTTATTGGATGCTACAAAAAACACTAAAAACAGTTATGTCTCATTTTATAGATTTAAAATAAATAACTATTTATCGAAATCCTTATTTCACGCACAAAATTATTGAACAAATTATGTGAAACAACCTGAAATAATTTCGATACCTTATACTGAGTACAAAAAATACTTGACAAAGTAAATGCATTCCCGCCGCGAAAAATTAAAAGTCTAAGAAAAAAGTATAAAAAATTTTGAAGGTTAATGAAAAAAAATTAAAATAGCAAAAATAACACAGATGGAATTGTGAAAGTTTGCGTATATATTTATAAAAGTCCTGGAAACTGTTATACAATTCTTTCCCGATACTTTGTTATTTCTAGGGAATCGTTTTTCCATACGTTTGCATGAATAAGTAATTCAAAAATGGTCAAAATCTATTTTGATACAGCATTAAACTCATTCTTGTACGATAATTACTTTATGTAATCGCAATGAAAAATTAAATTTTTAGCAAATGTTTTAATTACTTCTGAATAATTTTTTTTAATTACACTCCAAAAACCGCACTTGAAAAAGAAAAGCGAATTTTATTTGAAACAAAATTAAAAGACATAATTGAATGAAGTGAGTGTTAGAAAATATAACAAACTATGCTCAGTGGAATGAGTGCTGAATTTATTCGAAATGTTCAAAATTTAGAAAACATGATCTGTTATACAGTAGTTTTATTTGTACCAAGAAATGGACCAATATTACAAATGTAGTTAATGTTTCAAACTATGTATTTTCCTCATTTGTATTTATTTATGAAATCGTGAAATTATTTTAAGTCTTTCTTATTGATATGTATATGTTAAAACTTCAGCGAAATTGAAAAAATTAAAACAGAAACTTGCAATACCTACATTGTTTTCCTGTTTTTCACTTCTAAAATCTGTAAAACACGAGTTGTATAAGCTCAATTAAATTTTTAAACACATGAAAAATACAACATTGAATATATAATACGTAGTAAGAAGAAACTTTTTGTGTGCGCACTCAATTATTTCATTCATATTCAAGAAGAAAATATAAGAATATTTTTCAAAATAGTGTCTATCATTTTTCAGTTATAATTCGATAATTAGCAATTACTAATGGTCCAGTAATATAGCTGTCGAAAGACGCAGCTGATTTTTTTAAAAAAAACTATATTTATTGACATATAACAATGGATGCTTATAAAGAGTTTTAAACTTACATATATTTAATGTACTTTTGCTCTTCAATAACATATGATGTGTGTGCTACTTCACAGATACATGAATAGAGAACGAAACAATATTTAAACAGTTCATTATTGAATTAGTGGCCACAATAGCCTAGTGATCCTAGCCGCGGACTCGCGGTTCAGTGGTTTTCCCCAAGTTATAGGTTCGAAACGTGATGCCACTAAAGACCCGCCGTGTATCCGGGGCGAATGTACGTTAAATATGTCGAGGCTCAAAGTACTTCCTTTGACGTGAAGTGGAATTTAGTAGAGAAAGGTTCTAGCTTAGGCGTCAACCTCGTCACTTTGCTGAGGTTTAAAATACGAGGTTTGTCGCCATTAATCCTTGTGTTGCTTCTAATGCGACGTTAATAAGACCAATCAATCAAGCATCGCTGATTTGAGAAAATCGAAATTTTATTGAAAATTACTCACGTTGATAAATACGCAATATATTTTTTCCCTTGTCTTTTCACTCTATCTGCTTAATTATAAAAAATAATATTTACCTAAATTTTCGAAAGCGTTAAAATATTATATGTTTCTTGAAGAACTTCAACCTTAATTTCAAAATAAACATTTCAATATTTCTGTGTATGATTACATTGATAAATTTGATATACATAAAAAAAAAACATTATATTGCTTGCCAATTATAATGTGTATACAAAAGATTATGAAATTGAAATAAGTGATGATGCTATCTCCGTTTAAACATGTTTTTGATTATTTGAACTTTAACTAAGCAGAAATAAGTATTTATTTTGTTTACGCAGTGTTTTATAATATATGCTGAGTATAAAAGTGTCGATCAACGATTTAAAATATTGTAAAAGAAATTGTTGGAATAGTTAAAATTTTCTCTTATAATTACACCTATAAATATTCGTGCAATAAACATAGTTTTTGCATAACATAGAGTATCATAATTTTCTTATACATAAATTATTAAACTGAACAAAAATTAAAACAGTATTAGATTTATTTTTTCCTCTGCTTATATTTATCTATTAATATTATTTCCAAAATCATTTTTAATATATATTTTTAGCACGAAATATTAAACATAATTTTTATGAATTTCACATTTCCTTTTATTGATCATTCTTTACTAATTCATTCAGACTTTTATGATGATAAAAACTTACATACACTTAAGAATTAATCAGTGAAGTGTTTTTGCACGTATGAATAGAAAATTCATTATATCTATGCATTAAATTAAGAAACGATGTATAATAAAATTCGATAATCATATCATGTAACAGTATTGTGGTCACTGCCTACTATAAATATTTCAAAGTAAAATAATCACAATAATTTTTTCCGATTATATTGCATATGATTAGAATAATTTACTGCACAAAAATTCTAATTGTGATACTGAGAATCATTCAAGGAAATTACAGGAAAGTGTATAGCTTCTGTTATCAGAACATATTTCCGAAAGGTTCTTGAATAGAAAACAGACAGATAATCTCTAAACGGCTTTCAGAGAGAACTTCCCCTAAAAAGGGAGAATCATTGATTGAATTGCAAACATCCCCAGTGCCCAGCAGATGACCAACATTCTATTTGGTCCTTTTGTCAGACGACACATGGAATTGACAATCATTGACAGGAAAGGGGGAAAGCAATGCAGTAGAATGTCCCTTCCTCACCAGGAATTTCTTCTCGAAAGGGTCCGTCTTCAAAAGTTTAATTCTTTATTTGCTCGAACTAATTTACTTATGTAATATGAATAAGTTCTACATGTTTTACCTCTTCTAGAAAGAACCCTCTTCGGCATATCCATAAATGCAAAACCAATTAGATCACTTACTATATCAAGATGTATCACTTTCGTAACGTAACAAATGAAAATGTATATTTAAATTTTATTATGTACAAACAATTTTTTTTACAATTATGCACAAACCTAAGAATAAAACTCAAAATATGCAATATTTTAAAATATTTTTTATTACAGTAGAGGATATCAATAAAAAATGGATTATAAAATACAGTAAATGAAGAGCTCTGTTCACAGTTCATTTTTTTAGTTCACATTGCACGTTATTTATTACATTAACAAGGATTTCTCTTTGAGGATATTCATTGTTTGTTAAAAAGGCAGGGCCATCCCATTACAAGTGACTGGGGAGCATTTTTGAAGGATTCACACCTCAACCAATAAGATCTGCCGGATTGTCCACTGATGGAACATGACTCCATTGTTCATCTCGCGAAAGATCTTGTTGTGGCTACACGGTTTGTCACGAAGGGTTTTAACTGAGAGGGTTGTTTCTTTATCCATGACAACACAATCATACTGTCTCTCCAATAAAATGTTTTAGAAACTTCCAATCGAAAAGCCGTCTGGATTCGTTGCCTCAACATGGCAAGCAGTACAGCAGTGCAGAGCTCCAATCTATACTGTAATCTTCTTCAGTGGAGCCACTCTTGATTTACTGGCAACAATCTTAATGGCAAAATCTCCAGCAGGTGTTTGAGATTTCCAATAAACAATGACTCCGATGGCAGCTTCTGAAGCCTTGAGGAAGCCATGAAGCTCTATCACTTCAACATCAACAAAGAGAAGAATGCATCGGCCCCCCTGCATGTTGCTAATAAATTCTAATTCTGTAGAAAAGTTGTCCCACATACAATAAAATTCAGGAGGGAGTTGATCAATCATACGGCAGATACAAAAGCCATAATTTTTGTAAAAATATCTTAGTCAAAGATATCATTGATCCAAGAAGTCCAAAAGGGTCAATTAACTTAGCAATTGTGGAAATAACTGTTCTTTTAGTATGAACACCACATAATGTAATGGACATCTTATAGCCAAGTAGGATCCATTGTAACACCTAAAATATTTGTATATGAATTTGAGAATTCATAGCTAGTTTCAGAAATAAAAAACAATTGTAGGTGATTACCTCGCCATTTATGCAACTTCATACCAGCTCTATTTGACATTGAAGTAAGCTGCGTGGCCGCAGTAACCTAGTGGTTATGGCATTGGACTCGTGGCCAGTGGTTTCATTGAGTTGTGTGGGTTCGAGCTTTGATGCCACTAGAGACCCACCGTTTAGCCGGGGCTGATGCGCGTTAAATCTATTTGGGATCAAAGTCCTCCCGTTTGCGTGGTGTGGAGGTTAGGAGAGGGGAGTGCAAGCTCAGGTGTCATCCTTGTCACTTGACTGGGGTTCAAAATTACAATGTCAGTAGCCAATAGCTGTCGTGTTGCTTCTAGTGCGACGTTATAAAACCAAACAAAAAAAGTGAGCTGCTGTTGCATCTCTGTACATTCAGGTAAAGTATTTGCACTTGATAGCACGTCTTCAACGTATAAGTCCTCATTGACAATTGAAGCTCCAACGGGAAAATTGTGTCCTTCATCTTCAGAAATTTTATGTAGTGTTCGTGTTGGTAAAAATGTGCCACTCACAGAACGTAAGTAACTGTTGAAAGTTCGAAAGTTTTCATTGGACTTAACTAACACCTCCTAAAAACTAGAATGCCTCGGCGCTGATTTCTGACCTCACACCCAGAAAGGTAACATTTTCCAGTACCGTATCCGCTCTTGCTGAACTCTTGCGATGCATTTGTACACATTTTGTTCCATTCCATATTATTGAACCAAACATTCATAAATAGGAAATAAGAAATATCAGTAAATTAATCAAAAAATTATGTTTCATGTACAGAGCGCATTTAAGAATAAATATAGTTTTTTTTTAAATGATGATCGCTGGTATGTGATCCACAATATATTATTTACTTCAAAATTATTACAATAAACATAAATATTTACTATATTGGAACAAAAGTATTCTTTTATGTTTTTTTTGTTCTTAGAAAAGCAAAAAGTAAAATAAAAAACAATTAATATTCTATATTTTATTCTTAATATATACACAAAACTATATATATGCAAATTTCTTTATCATCATTTTCTTAGTTTTTATTCAGAATAGTTACAAAAAAGAGAAATAAAATTAGAAATGGTTTTTAAAACTAAAATACAACACAAATTTAAAAACAATAACTTTATTGATGTCATACACAGTCAAAAAATGAAAAATTACTATTCAATAAATTTTAAAAAAAATATTTTTAGGTAAATTACACTTATATAGTTATAGATAAATGCAACAAAATAAATATATATACATTATAAATGGGTCCATGTAAAAAAAAAGTTATTTAGCTAATAATGTATGAAGTTTTTTTCAGTTTAAACTTTTTAATATCATTTTCCCTCTACAGTAGTTATTTAGAAATGCATTTGTAGAAGTATGGATGATATGCTTTAAAACTAGTAGAAGTATGGAAAATATGCTTTAAAACTAGCTCATAAGCATGATCATTGTTACAGGATTCATCATATAAAAAAATTCATTTGAATTTATCAAGCTAATCAATATTTCTACGGCAATTTCAAGTTGATTATTTTGTGTAAGGAACATATTCTCATAATCTTTTGAAAGAAGTTTCTGAACTGCTAAATAGTTGCAGATTACTGCAATGACAACATCAAATGTAGGGCACAACAAACTTTCTCAGTCTATGTTACGTATTAAATCATAGTTACAATATAGATAAAATTAAGTGCTGCTCTTGCACAAACACCAGCTAAATATATTACAACAGGTAGTTAAGGTTCGGCATCGCTAAAACCTTTTACAGATAGAGTTATATTAAAAAATCATGTCATATTGAAGACTCTAAATGACTTTCATTGCACATATATTCTAAATCAACGTCTTTTACACTAAGCTGCCCAAAAGTGTTCGAAATTAAAGTTAGAGGTCAAAGAAAATTTGCATTCTTAGTTTCGCTTCCAATTCGTAAAGCTGTCGAACTTTATTAAATATTAAGAACCTGAAGGCATACTATAATTCCTCAAATGACTTTCTAATGCGTCTGTTTGAATTTTCCCGGAAGAAAATACTGAAATTTTAATTTCTACTTACAATATTTTGACATTTCAAGTAAAGCATATATTGTATAAATAAAATCAAGATGTGTTTCTTTAGTATGGGTTCCAGGAATACAATTTTTTTTCCTTCCACGATTCTAACTATAACAAAATTTTGTATGAGAAATCATACTCTTTGTTATATGGATATAAAGTAATCGGTTGTTGATAAGGATCACGAAAATGTTGTCCCTTTAAAGAAGTTCTAATATTAACAGTTTTCCACCATGTGCAAATCAAAGAAATAAAATTGATGTTGCTCCATAAATAATTAGTTTATGTTGCTTTCCTAATTGTTGAAACTCTGAATAACAAAGTTATTAAATATCTTAAGCACAAGTTTCACATTTTGTTTTTCAAGATTTAAAGAACATAAAACCTTTAATGTTAAACCATATGCAAACTTTATTAAATTATTACTTTCTATGTTATATAGTCGTTTAAGTGTAGGGAAATTTGCTTCTAATAATGGAAACTTATTACATTCTTCAAAAAAGGAAAATAAAAATATTGCCCTGCATTTTTTTTATTAATCCAATTGTTACGGATTATTTGAATATGTGTACTGAATCAATAATAAAAAACAAGGATTAGAAGGATCAGAAGGACGCGGATATAAAATGCCCAATTTGAGAGAAACAGAAAAGTTGGACAATGCTTTTCGATTTATAGAATTATTTTAGAAACTACGCCTTTGACTTTGAATCCTTTGTCATCAAGTTCCACGATAGCTTCTTTAACAACACAAAACAGTTTCTCTCCATCGATTGGTTCACCGGCATTATAAGAACTATTTTAAAAGAAGAAAGAAGATTCTGAATCATGAAAACCTATGCTTAAGTAGTAGATTGTTAATTGTTATATGCCATTTAAAGAATATTACCCCCTTCAAAACCAATATATTATTTTAAATAAATTTCATCCAGCATTGGTATGACAGTTTCATAAACGGATTTTAGACTGGTAACTTTTTTTATGTATGCTAGAAATTTCAGAAGAATATCTAAAAGAAAACTTGTTACTGGTTAAAAATTTGAACTGGTCATTTAAAAAATGGAGCACAATTTTTATTTTATCATCATCTAAATCTGAAAGCATATTTTCTAAGAGATCAACAATAAAATCAAATGCTGTAGGAAAACCATGTGAGCTTTTTATTTGTACTTCAAGAGATAGCTCATGTAATATTTCATGTATAATAATAACATTATTAACTTTTACGGGAAATTTGCACTTATCAAGTTGATCTATCATTCTTTGATCTATTTGTATTACTTAATCTAAGTGTTTATTTATAATCACTCACGCTTTGATAACAGGAGTTATTGTTGTGCTTAGAATAATGAATATTACTTGATCCTTTTTATATACTACAGTACATTTATCCTGAAGTTTTTCTGCTCTTCAGCACTCTACCAGTTCCAAAAAAGACGTAAATGATTTATTTTTTTCAAATTCTTGTTTTAAAATAATGCTCTCTTGGATTGAGCGTTGTAAATGTTCATTTTCAATTCTTTTCCTTCTCTGTTCATGACATTCTCTCGCAGGATTTATAGAAATTAAAAGATATTTTGGGCAGTTTGGAAATATAGATGGCACAGCATAATTTTGCAGCGTACAACGTTTCAACGGAACACATATTTTTTACCGGTTTTTTCGTCGTAAACTTTTGTGTTTCTTCTTATTGTATCCTCAGCAAAGTGCAATTCACAAACCTAAAACTTAAAAAAATAAACTGTTATACATAGACAGAAAATATTTGTTAGAATTTACAAAATTTGTACTGTTAACTTGATTTGTTGTAATTTAGAATGGAACTTTTGTTGGAAGTACCGAAACCATTTTGTTACAGCAACAAAAAAGTTTTGACAATTCTCTTCTAGAAAACTGGAACACACTTTTAGGTTTTTGTTTTTTTCCTTTGAACTAAGGAAATTTTTTGCTTATTTTGCCAGCATATGTTCGCTTTTAAAGCAGACACGTTTCTTGACTCTGCGAAATAATGCTTGGAAAATGATACAAAATTATTTATTAGCAATACCAAAAACACTAGATATTTTTTGCCTCATTATCGATGCTTGTTTTGGCAAATTTTTAAGCACATAACAATTTATTACGGCTACAAAATACTTATTTGACATACAAAATGTTTCTATCATTATAGATAAACAAAAATGAATTGCCTATTTCAAATAAAGAAGTTGACATGAAAAGGAAGAAGTAAGTTTATTTTCAAATGGCATATATATTGTCACTAGACATTTTAGTCCCATTAACAATGCTTCTTTGGGTGCATTTTTATACACATAAAATTTGATTACTGTTACAAAATATTTATTTGATAAACAAAACGCCTCTTTTCTTATAGATAAACAAAAATAAATTACCTATTTTTATTTAAGAAACTAACATAAAGAAAAAGAAGCGAATATATTTTCAAATGTTGTATCGAACTACCTATTGTTAAATTTACTAGCCCACGTTTAAAATTAAGAAAGTATTACGATTTCCAGAAAAAAAATAAAGTTAAAAAATTACCTTTGAATAATTTCAACGGAAAAAATCTTGATCCTCTTTTTTCGAAGCAAGTCATTTTTTGGGAGTCCGAACATTTGTACCTTCTTGCCTTTGTAGTTGCTTTTTCAATTTGAAACTGCACACGTGTAAACCATAATTATTTTTTTTAAAACTTAGTTTTATGATATTCAAAAACAGAATCGACAAAATATTAAACAAGTAATGATAATCTTCAAAAAAAATGTAATTTATACAAGAAGCAAAGCAAAGACGGTTAATGAAAGGCGAATCCTTATCTAACTGACATATTCAGTTAGTTGACTATCTTTACTATGTGAAACGTCACAAGAATCTCTCATTTCAGTGCCAAGCCCTTCTAGTATTTAAGAGGTTTTAACTTAACTTAGTGGCTTTCCACACTATACGAGGCTGCGGTAGCCTAGTGGTCAAGGCTCCAGATTCGTGGCCTGTGGTTTTCGTTCGGTCGCGGGTTCGATTCTTGGCTGCCAAAGACCCGCGGTGTAGCCGGGGCTGATGCATGTTAAATCTGTCGGGGCCCAAAGTCCTCGCATTGGTGTGATGTGGATGTTAGGAGAGGGGGGTTCCAGCTCAGGTGTCATCCTCGTCATTTGACCGAGGTTTAAAATTTTGAGGTCTGTCGCCAACATCTAACTTGTAGCTTCTGTTGTGATGTTAATAAAACCAAACCAAAGCAAAATGAATAATAATGACATAAATTAGATTAGCCGAAAATGTAATATCGTAAATGGAAAATCGAGCTCGAGTTTCTGTCCGTTGTCTTTCAAGACAGCTATTCCTCATTTTCAATAGTTTCTTTAAAGTTTGTTTCAATCAACGATTTACTAGAGTCAACTTTATTAACCAGTTTCTTTGCACCCACCTCTTGGATTTCCTTGTTGATAAGTCTTTATATACAGCATTTGAAAAAATTTAACTGTCACATTAGTTATTAATTAGGCCACGGTAGCCTAGCGATCATGGCTTCGGATTCGTAGCTGGAGGTTTTCGTTCAGTTGCGGGTTCGATCTTTGACCACTAAAGACCAGCAGTTTAGCCGAGGCTGATGTACATTAAATCTGTTCGGGGCATAAATTCCTCCTGTTGGCGTGGTGTGGATGTTAGGAGAGGGGATGCTAACTCCGTATCATCCTCGTCACTTGACCATGGTTAGAAATTACGAGGTCCGTTGCCAATAGCCCTCGTGTTGCTTCTAGTGCGACGTTAATTAAAATAAACTAAACTTCCACACTATACGTTGTAGATTTCGCTGATTTGGATGGATGTTTATCATTCTGAACATTTTTTGTATGTCTGTAGTGTAGGTATATTGATGCTTGCGGAATCGCATCATGATTGATATCAGGTCATCCTGGACAACTACTCCATTAATTTGTAAGTTATTACATGAATTTCTACTTGTTGTTTGATTCGTGACGTTGAAAACTACATGAATCGTCGTCTTCTCAGGTCTATAACGACAGGATGCGACATACAATATGATACTTCCGGATCTGCTTCATTCATTTCTCGTGTGTCCTAATCACTCGTATTCATTAATAAAGTAATTATATGAATTAAGATAATTTTGATCACAAGATAATTTTGCCCAAAGTGAATTTACTCTTTTTAACGCCAGACTTCTAGAATCACCAAATTAACGGGGTTCTTCGTTAAGTGGGATTGTAACCGCGTATTTCCAACTAGGTTCTCTAAAATGAGTTTGAACAAAATGTTCCTCAGCAATTTTAGACTAAGGACATCAAAGAGTCTCTAAAGTTACAGTTTTAATTCCCAAAATTTTCTCATTGTAATGTTTAAATTATTATCAAATATAAAACCGCAATGAATTTTTGGTTATCTGAATCCGAAACTTTCCCACAAGCCAAATTTACAAAAAATATGGGAGAAGGAAGTTAATAAAACCACCAGTTCCCCATTTTGTCCTATCAGATGGTGTAGGATAAATAAACAACTGCGAAAGATCAAAAGACACAAAGAACTAACCATTTATTTTAAACTTAATAATAACGACTTTAACATTTTCAACTTTAAAACTCAACCTTCACAGGTCTGGAATCTGCCAAGCAAGAGTGCTGAGAAAAGATCGCTCCATCCTTTTCTTCAAATCGGTTTACAGCTCCGCAGCCAAAAACGACGTCAAAAGATGACGTAGGCAGCCGCCACATGACTCCCCCTCGAGTCTCACGAAGGGAGACTAAACTTTACCCTCCTGCCAGATCTTGTATGATAAGCCCTTTGTTCCTGCTCCACTGGCTCATCCGATGTTTCCAAAATGAATGCAGGTTTCAAACGATCCATAGCAATGAGGCGCTCTTGTCCCTTAATAAGGACGATAAAATCCTTTGGCAGGCGACGAACCACCTTGAAGGGACCTTCATATTGCATCTGTAATGGTTTCTTAAATGGAGGCCGGCGGACGAAGACATGACTAAACGTTTTCAAATCTTTAGGAATGTAAACTCTTTGAGGGCCGTGACGTAGAGGAAGGGCAGGACTGATGGATCTGATCAGCCGTTGTAATCTTGCTACGTAGTCTGGACATCTATCAATGTTTTTCTCCTCGTACAGTTGTCCAGGAAGACGAAGACTTGATCCATAGACCTACTCTGCAGTAGAGGCTTTCAGGTCTTCCCTCAAGACCTTCCTGAGACCCAACAGAACAAGAGGAAGCGCATCCAGCCAATCTCCTTGATGACAAGTTAAAGCTTGTTTTAATGGTGGATGGAGGCGTTCAATCATTCCATTACACTGTGGGGTATAAGAAGCAGTACGTGTTAAATGAACTTAAAGACATGCGAAAAACTCTCGTCAGGTACAAGGAATTGCGCTAAAGGGGTCTTGGTGTGTAAGTGTACCTTAGACTGCTGACAATCGATGCAGGTTTTGCACCACATGCCTATATCCCTATTCATACCTGGCCAAACATATTTAGATCCCATGAGTTGTTTAGTAGCGTGCAACCCTGGGTGAGACAAACTATGTAACTCATTACAAATTTTGTTCTTAACTGATGAGGAACATAGAATCTGTATATGCCTGTAGACCTATCCGCATATAAGGATTTAGCGCCATCAGGCATTTGAATTTTTATCAGCTTACCACTGAATTCCATTCTACCTTCTAAAATAGATTTCAACTCCTCGTCTTTTTCCTGAAACTTCGACCATAACTCCAAATCAGACAGTGAGGAAAACTGTATCTCATTAATCCTTGATAAAGTGTCAGCTACAACATTACCCTTACCTGGTAAGTACCTAATGTCTGTAGTGAATTGCGAAATGAAATCTAGATGTCTCAATCGTCTGGGAGGGGCCTTTTCATGTTTCTGTGAAAACGCGAAGATAAGAGGTTTATGATCTACGTATAAAATAAAAATACGAGCTTCTAACAGATGTCGAAAGTGTTGTATTGCACTATAGGCTGCCAATAATTCTCGGTCGTAAGTAGAATATTTGCATTGTGCAGAAGATAACTTCTTTGAAAAGAATCCAAGAGGTCTAGGACCATCAGAAGAAATTTCTTGCAGGACTCCTCCCATAGCAAAATCACTGCAATCTGTAACTAACGCTAATTTTGCATCTACTGAAGGATGGTATAAAAGCGTTGCATTCGCCATAGCAGTTTTAATCTCTTCAAAGCTTTTCTCCCTTTCTGGATTCCACTGAACTTCCCTTTTGTCACGTTTTTTTGCACCGATTAACAGTTGATTCAACGGTGACAAAATAGATGAAATATTTGGGATAAACCTATGATAATAGTTTACCATGCCTAAAAACCGACGCAAGTCAGATATAGTAACAGGTTTTGAAAAATTTACAATTGCTTGAACCTTTTCACTATGAGGAGTACATCCTTTGTTAGTTAATTGTATGACTGAGAAAATCTATTGTGTCTTACCAAAGTCATGATTTGACTCGTTCAACATGATAATTACAATTTTTAAATCGCGTGAAAACTTCTTCCAAAATGCATTTGTGCTCCTATATGGTTTTCTAATTGCAATTAGGATGGTAATCCAAGTAAGGGAAACACTAGTCTAGTCCTTCAAACCTCATTAATGAACCTTTGAAAAGCTTTCCAGGCATATAGAACAAAGACCAAAGTTTAAAAAAAATGGAAATCTTCGAAAAGTCCGAAAGAGGTAACAATGGTAATTTTAGATATATCTGAGTGGTGCACTTGATTTGGCAGGATAAGCACGTACCAAATCTATTTTTGAAAATACCTTCTTTCCTTTAACATATACGCAATCTTGAATGCAGGAATAGGGTATTTGTCGGGTATTGCAGGGATACGGTTTAAAGCCCTTTAATCTCCGTGGTCTCCAATCTGGATGATCCTTGGGAACCATATGGACTAGACCAATTACTTTCGACGGCTTCGTAACACTCTCCATGATATACTCACCCTTGTTTTTATGATTTTCAATTGAGCTGGATTTAACCGACGAGCTCTTGTACAAAAGGAGGTCCAACTGATGAAATGCATGCATCGTGCTTAATTGTATTCTTAGGAGAAACGTTCAACTGGATAATGTCTCAAACTTACGCAAAAAGATCCAAGTATTCGAATTCTGACAATGGTTTTTTACTATTGGGACATTACTAAAGAAGTTTGCTTCAGCTTTTTAAATCAAGTTAAAGGATCAACCGAACAGCGTTTTTTCAAATCAAACTTCAGCAAAACCAAAATGTTCTTAAAAGTCCGCACTGATAATAGGCTTAGTAACCTCAGCGACAATGAAAGGCCATTGAAAATTACGTCGTCTAAACTCAAATCAAGTGTCAATACAATTTAGAACCGAAAGTTGAAATTTTAACCATTATACATGCATAAAATGAACCAGTTTTCCCAATACCTTTAGTTATATACGATTTAGATAAAATAGTGGATATTATATCTCACTACCAGTATCAACAAGAAAACTGGCAATGATTGTTTACATCATTAACAAAAAAGCCTGCGACTTTCACCTTTCAAAACAGAAGTCGTCGCTACTCATGAGCGATTCGAGTTTTTTGTTCAAATGCACATGCTACATAACATTTTGCCTTTTCCTGATACTCCAAATGGTACCAGCACAGCCAACCTTCCTGCTTAGCACTAGCTCTAGATACAGATGTATTTCTGGTATACGTTGTGGTTTCGATAATGCATGTCTTGAACCCGACCTTAACCAATCTCGAGAGTTCATCTTAACTGTTGTTGCATCTTAAACAATTGCTCATCTCGACAAGTAATGATCAATACTTGACCATTCATCAGAAACAGAGTTTATACTGCCCTGTGAAAACTCAATGATTTTGTCAGCCATTTCTACCGGGACTTGTTTGCCTCTGAACTAACAGCTAGAACGGTTTGAACTTGCAAACGCCCTTAACCAGATGTTCTTAAGATTCGTCTACATGGTTTTCATGAATAACTCGCATTTGGTTCAAGCAATAAAAGACGGGATCATCACCCAATTCCAAATCCTCACTCAAAGTTTTAACTTTCTCTGAAGCCTTTATGACACTTCAAAACTGCTCTAGTAAACGGTTTTTTAGAGCCGTATATGGACACTGGGGTGGTTCACACACTATATCCGTAGCATGTGAAAGAGTTTCAGAGTCCAATGAAGCAACCAAATGGTCAAATTTTGTTTGCTCGACCGTAATGTCAGCTAACTTAAAACTAGCATCAAGCTGCATAAAAAATAGCTTTGCATTATGAGGCTAAAAACTAGGAACCTTAACAGTAACTCTTTCACAACCATTATTTGAACCTACAGCTCCTTCACTTTTAGTATCTTTACCTTCAAGCGATATCTCAATCTGAGGGAGTGGGATAATGAGTGAGTGATCGTGAAGTTTACTGGCGCAAGATGAGTGGGTATGTAAAGCGCACTGGCGTAAGAGCAGATGTAGCTAAATAGACATCTCAAAGCGACAGTAAAAAAAATAAAAAATTTTACCGACCAAACTCCTACCTCAGAGGTTTGAACCATAGATAGGGACGTTACAAATTCACAGGTCTCAGAGAGTTTCCAACGGTTAACATATCTTTACAGCTTGCTTCCTAGTTTGATGGTAAGTTCCTCAGCATCCAATTAGCCTTTCCGGGAGTCATCAACACTTGCTACTTGACCGGGTCACCAGCTTATGGGGGAGGGGCGTTAATAAAACCACCAGTTCCCCATTTTGTCCTATCAGATGGTGTAGGTTAGATAAACAACTATGAAAGACTTAAAAAAATACGAGATACGAAGAACTAACAATTTATTTGAAACTTAACGAGAACAACTTTAACATTTTCAACTTTAAAACTCGACCTTCACAGGTCTGGAATCTTCCAAGCAAGAGTGCTGAGAAAAGATCGCTCTATCCTTTTCTTCAAATCGGTTTACAGCTCTGCAGCCAAAAACGACGTCTAAAGATGACGTAGGCAGCCGCCACAAAAATACTATTTTGAAGAAATAACTGGGAATTTAACAAATATAATTTTTCTGGCCTTAAAAGATGATAAAACCATTTTGCATCTAGAAGACAATCAATATTTTGGGGAACCATAAAATTATCACCCAAATTTATATTTGAAGTAATTGGTTTCTTAACGAACGCTTAAATATTTAACTTGAGTTAACTCAATAGTTTTTTCAACCACAAGAAACTCAAATTCTTGATTAAAACTCTTATCAGTATTTGAAATTTCACCCTTAACAAACTTGATAACAGTCATTGAGGTATTATCTTAACACGATATTGTCACATTAATTTTTTCTTGTTTTAATCCTAATCAATTTGCACATTTTTAGTCATAATATCTGATTGACTACCTGCATCAAGTAATCCTCTAACGTATTGCATTTTACCATGTTTGTCACGAATGAAAAATACAACTGTATTCAACAGTACAGTACTCATTAATTTATTTTGAACCCAACAAGTTGCAGAAAAGGACGATTGCACATTTTTATTCGCTGCACTAGAAGTTGGATAAAAAATATTACTTCTCGGATTTAGAATAGATTTTGAATCCTCTACTTATGTAATGTTTAACCAGGTGAAGGGCATTTAAAACATACATTTTGAGTTGTGACAAATCCTACTCTGTCTTTGGCAGTCAATTTTTGAAAATCCGGACGCTTAAATATTGAAGAGTTGTTATGGCATAAAATACATTCTAAATTATCATTCGACAAAAACACTTTAGAAATGTTTTTATTATTTTGATTCTCAAAATTACTCTTTCCAAATCTCCTCTGATCGTTATTAACGAGTGAGCGAGACAAAGAACTACACAATGTTTTTTTTCCGGTTTTAGAGGCTAAAATTAAATCGCAATTTCTTCTTATAAGCTTATATTCCTTTTCGATTCTTAAAATCAAAAGCTTCTATATTTTTATTTATTTTTTTCAATAGAATGTCTTTCGTTTTCGGCTTGTTCTGATGTTTTGCTCTTTTCTTTCGAAATCTTTAGAATTAAATTTTCTACACTCTCATTTTTTCTTTATAAACATCACTGTTCTAAATTAAACTTATAAGTTCAATTACTTTAACGGAAAATGAAAATTGAAAATATAGTTCAGAACACACACGCTTTTACTCATAGTTTTTTTAAGCTAGCCAAAGACATAATGGAAAGTGTGTCTTAATTACTTACTATTATTTTGAGAGAGAATGGGCAAGGCACTTGTAATGTTTAAATCGATGCTATGAAAATCGGTTTCGCAGCCAATATCTTTATTTTTACAGCCAATATGAATGTGACTTACACCGCCATTTTAATTCGATGGTCAAATTTCTCACTAAAAACACACATTCACAGTCCCACAATCCGCTCAGGCACGACCTTGACCAATTGCTCACATTTACAACCAAATTGAAGGACCTGTTTGTTTTTATCACACACAGAAATGAAGTCCACATATGCCTTTTTATATTTATTTTAACCATTTCTTTCTAAATATATTTACATCAACACAAATTTTTACTCGCTCGTAGCACAATGAAACCTGCTCGTTTTACAATTCCAGAACAACGTTACGTTTTACTTTGTCGTCGCAAAAGTGCTATTCACAATGAATGACTGGTCGGCACAGTTTCTAAGATTTAATTAATTCATAGTTTATCTATTCCTTATTTGAATTTTTTTTTCTTCATAAAAATGTGTTATGACTCTAACATTGAAAAAAGATTTATTTAAAAACAAGTGATACAAAGTAGCTATCAAAGCTATTTCTTTTCACTTTTATCTTTTTATTTATAAGACACTCAGCTAGCAATTTTCGTCGAGGGGCGTGTTAGAGCCTTGATGTTACTAAGGACTCACCATGTATTTGGGACTGATACACGTTAAATCTGTCGGGGCTCAAATTCCCCCCGTAGGTGCGGTATGGAAACTAAGAGAGGGGGTACCGGCTAAGGTGTCCTCCTCGACATTTGACCGACGTTTAAAATTTTGAGGTCTGTCGCCAACAGCTAACTTGTAGCTTCTGTTGTGATGTTAATAAAACCAAACCAAAGCAAAAGGAATAATAATGACATAAATTAGATTAGCCGAAAATGTAATATCGTAAATGAAAAATCGAGCTCGAGTTTCTGTCCGTTGTCATTCACGGCCGCTATTCGCTATTTCAATTATTTTTTTAAAGTTTGTTTCAATCAATGATTTACTAAAGTCAACTCTATTAACCAGTTTCTTTGCACCCCATCTTATTTCTACGATAGCTTGTTGTTCTTCAAACTCCATGTGCATCAGTTCTGAATCTCTTCTTGCATTGATGAATCTAACAAAAACGATTCTTCTGGAATGCTTGCAATCGTCAAAGTGCACTCGAATAGACTGATGGTAAGCAAGGAAGGGTAAATAGAGTTTCAGCAGGTCATCGTAGGTGGGATAATCTCCCACCAACTTCTGTTTACAACGCCGTCAGAAGTCTTACAGCCTCTGAAGAATTTCTCTTACCCGAAACCCACCACAACACCAACAATCGTCTACCTCTATCATTCAGTCTGTACAAGTACATGCTCAGGATGTAACGTTTTGTCTCCTTCCGAGTCGTATCGAGAGGAACGGAAACACCATGCACGTTTTTGCTCAAACATCGATTCAGACTCTCGTTCCTTTCGATAAACTGCAGCCCTGTCCTATTTCCCTTCGTGATGCAAAATCAGATGGTTATGAAGGGGACAGGAGAAACTTCAAGCAAAAAAAATCATTTTGGATAAAGATCTTGTTAGAGTGAGCCATGAGTAGAACTCGTTAAAGGTCTTTGAAGGACATGTGGAAGAATGGAAGAAAACTGAATTAAAGTTTTGGGGATTGTGTATTGATATGATGCAAAGAGTATTCCTAACTCTTTACGAGTCAGTTTAGTTTTCTTTTATCAAACAGGTGACCTCATTTTAAATTTGGCTGCTTTTCACTGTAACTTTTGTTGCTTCCGTTGTTCAAATATATATACATATATATATATATATATATATACATATATGTTTATATATATATATATATATGTGTGTGTATATGTTTATATATATATATATATTCATACATATATATGTATATATTCATACATATATATATATTCATACATATATATATATATATATATATATATATAGTTTCTCTTTTTAAATTTATTTATGATTTAGAAATTAGGGATATATGAAAGGAGCTGCATGACTTTGAATTTAAAAACATTTTGAATCGGATAATAGTTTAATAAACGGTCATATAACATCTCCATTTTCTCTTTTGCTTTCTTACATCCTAAAATCCTGTTATTCCTTAACTAAATTTCTGGAAGGAAAACCTTCATTGATGACGGAGATCTTTACGAAACTCTGGCACTTCCTCCTTTTGAGGAAAAAAAAATTAATATAAAATCTAATTTATTTGGAGGAATGAAATATTTTTACCATATTACTAACAAATTCTTGTCACGGCATTGTGTGTAAAGCAATATTGATTGTCTAACTGACAAACATAATGTATAATCGCTGCAAGAATATTAAACTCAGATAATTAAAAACAAAATCTGTTTTTTTTTTTGATTTTCAGCTTAATTTCGCGAAGCGTGATATTGTTGTCATTTTTGTATTCGTTTTGTATACGCATTCTTCAAACAAGATACACTTTGAAATGAAATGATTCAACTTACGGCTTGACTATCCATTTTGCTTCGATTACTTGGTTATTTGATAAAGAAAATAGATTTTGAAAAGTGATTGATTTATTAAAATCATTGACATACTATTTTCGCATTTTATTTAACATTTTAGAAATTTCAGTTTATTGAAGGTGATGATAATTTCATTTTTTGTGATAGTTTTAAAATATATTGTCACTTCCTTTATTATAAAGCAATATAATCACTTTCACTTACGAGAGGAAATTATGAATACTGTGCTGAATTTTAAAGACATTACGACTTTATAAATGTTTATAACTTGAGAAAACATATGCAAATCTCTCAAAGTTTTATGATATTATAAATTTTGTATCTATTATTAAATTAATATCTTATTATTAAGTTGAAAATTATGCACGGTAACGTAAAATATTCAAACAAACTCATTTTGTTAAGAACTGTATACTTTTCCAGCAGAAACCATGTGTCTACAGCCAGAGGACGCTTAGTGACTTCTGATGGGAGTGAGCAGCTTCAAAACAGAACGAACTTTGATTATTAGAACTAGAGAACACTTTTTGCTCTATTACGTAACCTGTGTTGTGTTTTATAGCGCTATGTGTAACTGTATGCCAATTTTTGATATTCTTAATGAATAATTACATACCGATTCTGAATTAAAACAAGAAACTTAGTTAATTTTTTTTTGTTCCTTAATATGGCTTCCCTGCTGGGTTTCGAGCTTGAGTTTTAAAATTTAAATATACAAATATAAGAGATTGAAGTGATAATTTTGAATATGTTTTAGTTAACATAGTTGATAAATTTGATAGTTGCAATAAAATGGTCACCGAAAACACTGAACTCATTCAGTTATGCAAAAAGAAGCGCAGAACACTAAGATCGTCAGTTACTAAACTTATTTCTAAAATTGAATTAGAAATTCAAAAAACCGAAGTAACTGCTGAAGAGAGCGAAATTGAACTTTACATAGAACTGTTAAATGATAAAATCGATTCTCTCAAATTAGTTGATTCTGATATAGAAAAGTTATTGAAACCTGAATATCTGGATAAAGAATTAGGATCAGCCGAAGAATACGGTGAAAAAATTTTGTATCGTGGAATTCAGAGCAAATAAATATTTCAGAAGTTTGAATCAAAATAAAGGCATTCATGACCCTCCCAGTCCCTCCAGCCATTCAGCAAATGAGACGGATGTTAAACATCAAATAATCAACCTCAAACTACCGAAAATAATGATTCCAAAATTTTCGGGTAATATAAGTGAATGGCTTACTTTTTGGAACACTTACGAAACGGCGATACATAATAATACATCTTTAGATGACGTTAGTAAATTTAATTATTTAAAAGCCCGTTTAACTGGAACAGCTTTGGAAACTATCGGTGGTTTCTCTATTTCTCATGAAAATTATGTTAAAGCTGTTAATTTGTTAGAACAGAGATTCGGCAGAAAAGAAACTTTAATAAATACCCATATGAGTCAGTTATTAGAAATCTCCCCATTTAAACATTCAAATGACGTAAAAAGTTTGCGGCAACTATTTGATAGAATTCAGATTAATATTAGAAGCTTAGAGTCATTAGTTAGGCATCGCATCAGATACTTATAACATTTTATTTACTCCTGTAATTCTTAAATCACTGCCAATTGATTCAATAATTGAATTTCATGAAAAATTCGGAGAAGAATTTTCCATAAATGATTTAATCGAATTCTTAAACAAGCAGTTAATCGCCAAAGGAAAGAAGTAGTTATATTTAAAATAAGAGATATTTAAAATACGCACTCTCATATCCCACTAAGTGTTAATAATGTGATTTGGCAAAAAGCCAAACGCAGTGATATGAGGGAAAAGGGACCAGCAGCTACCAGTAAGTTGTTTGTATATAATTCAGCCGCGATATCCAAGTGCCTTTTCTGTGGATACTCGTCTCATACTAGTTGTTAATTGGGGAAGAGTTTACCACTTGAACAGTGCAAATCGATATTTGTTAAGAAGGTTTTTTCTTTTTGCTGTGTCAAACCGGGACACATAAGTTCTTTTTTGTAAAACAAAAGTAAAATGTACGATTTGCGGGAAAAGACATGTTTATATTATGTGTTACGAAAAAAATAAACATTTTAAAAATGAGAAACGAGAATTGAAGGAAGTAATTGAAAACACTACGTTTTCGAACAATAATTATTCTAGGGAAGTTTATCTACAAACTTGAACACTTTATATTAAAGAAAGTGATTTGAAGCATTTGATTAGGGTCATAATAGATATGGGTAACCAGAGATCTTATATTACAAAATTTATCGCAAGAAAGATGAACTTGAAGGGATTAGGTGAGGAATCTGTAAATCATGGATCATTCAGGAGAATTTAACGTGTCGAAAAGCATCAAAGATACCATATTAATCTTTCGAATGTCGATATAATTGTGAGTTAAAAGCTTTAGATGAGAAGAACATTTGTGCTTCCTTACCTAGAGTGAATGATGATAATTGTTTGAAACAATTAAAAGATCTAGGTATTTTAACTAGTGATGCAATGATAAATGAGAAATCCTGTCTATATGACAAACATTCTGGCAAGATTAATTTGCTGATTCGAGCCGATTACTCAGGGAAATTGTTAACGGGGAATGTAAAACATCTTTCGAAAGAGGTTAGGTTGCTGTATATACACTCTTAGGGTGGACTGTAATGGGAAAATCTGATATAAAGGCCCCATCCACAAATAGCTCACTGTTAGTATTGTCATTACACGTAAATGATGCAAAAATTATATATCTCTGGAAGTTAGACACTTTGGGTAAAGACGATAGTAGCGAAAAACGCTCAAAAACAGAGACCCAACAATATGCTTTGAAACATTTAAGAAAAATGGTTAGCAGAGATAATACTGGCAGATATAAGGTGAATCTACCTTGGTTAGATGGACATCCTTCTTTACATGATAATAGAGAAATCGCCCAAAGAAGGCTAAGAAATTCAGTTCGATCCCTGAAATCAGTACATCGATTAAATGAATATCAAGAAGTTTTAATCAGTGGGAAGGAAAAGGTATCATTGAACAAATTAATCAGATCAAAAACATTTCTAAAGGATTAGGTGTGCATTATATGCCACACAGAACCGTGTTTAAAGGCAACTCAACAACCAAAGTAGAAGAGCATTTAAAAAGTCTTGCAATGAAACTCAAACACGATGTTGATAATTGTGTTTCAAGCCCAGATTCTGTTTCGGGGTTAGAACATTTTATATCAAAATCTCAAAGAATTCTGAAGACAGTTGAATTTGAATTACGTGGATGGAACAATAATTACATTTTTGAGTTAAACGAATTTGTACAAGAAAGCTCAGATTATGAAAACGAAGTACCGGTTTCAGGTCATGCATGGAATCTAAAAGACGACATTTTGTCTTGTGAGCTGATAAAAGCAGAAAACGAGGATGAGCCAATTACCAAAAGGAAAATTCTGTCTCTGGTACACCAGCTAATCGATCCCTTAGGGTTCACTTGCCATATAGCATTAATCCCTAAATTGCATCTTCAGGAATGCTGGAAAGTGGGTATCTCTTGGGATTCGAAATTACCTGAAGATATCATTAACATATTCGAAAAAGGGAAAGATGAATTAACTGAATTAAATCTGTAATTGCGATCAGGCCCATTCAAAAACTATGTCCATTAGAATTGGATGGAGAAAACGTCACCAATAAGGACTGGGTTCCAGATACTCCTGTTGATCATCCAGAAAAAATAGACAATCCTGACTCTACTTCTGCCGCCATCCCGATACAGGTTATAAAGTTTTGAGTTTCGGCTCTATGTGCCCCGAAACTCAAAGGTGGCAGTGTTCAGAACTGTATACCTTTTCAGCAGAAACCACGTAACTCCCGCCAGAGGATGCTGTTGATTAGATTGAGCAGCGTCAAAACAGAACGAACTTTTATTAGAACTCGAGAACGCTTTTTGCTCTCCAATGTAACCTGTGTTGTGTCTTATAGCGCTATGTGTAACTGTTGTAGTTTTGTAATTAATGTCAATACATTATTTTTATTTATAAAAGGAGTTTTTATTTGAATGGTCAATTTATCTTAAAGGAGAGATATTTATTGCAGCTAAAGTTTAAAGCACCAACTCCCCAGAATGACAGAAAAGGTATGTCAAATTTTGATATTCTTAATGAATAATTACATTCGATTCTGAATTAAAACGAGAAACTTAATTAATTATTTTTTGTTTCTTAACACATTTTTAAACATTCACTGAACAGGAATAGATATTTAATGGAAGGAGATAAAAAAAATCTCTCCCGCCTAGTAGTGTTGCGAAAGTTTTGGTACCGCAAGTGTAGTAATAATTAAAATTAATATCTCAGCAAGAAAGGTGTTGCGTGTGTAGCAGTATGAGAAGAACGAGAAAGAAATCTGTGATTTAAGCGCAATATACGCTTTGTAAGCACTTTGGCAGATTTAATAATTGCAATATGACAAAATATTTTATAAGTGGTATCACCAATTCGAAGAAACAGGAACAGCAGGAAGCTACGGTTAGGGTGGAGAATTTTGAATTATCCTAGCATCTGCACACTGTCCGTGTGACAGGAGGGAGTCATTTAGAACTTATGCATTCGTCCTCTTTCACTTAAAGAACTTGAAAAGGCCGAGATCTGGTTACTACAGTCTGTACAAAAGAGAGAATTTTTCGAGGATGTTAAAAACCTAAGAAAAGGTGAGCCTGTTACACGAAACAGTAAGTTAGCCTCATTAAATTGTTTTTTTGGATAAAAAAAATAATATTAATCGTATTGGAGGAATAGTGCAAATTCATCTTTGTCACTAAATGAAAAATATCCTATTGTACTTCCTAGTAAGCACACAGTAACTTTAATGGTCATAAAATATATTCATAATAAATACCTGCATATTGGATCTAATTACCTGTATCAAATTCGTAGTAAACATTGGCCACATAATGGTAGAAATTGATCACGTAATGTAGTTCACATAATTTTATACCATGCTTTAAAACAGGCCTATAGCGTTAAATCAAACTATGGGTAATTTAGCCGCAGAAAGAGTTATTTCAACTTTTCCTTTTAACAACTGTGGTGTGGACTTCTGTTGATCTTTTACGGTCAAATTTAAAAATCAGCTCAAGGGAGTGCTTAATAAAAAATACGCTTGCATTTTTGTGTGCATGACTACCAAAGCAATATATTTGGACTTTGTGTCCGACCTTACTTCGAAGGATTTTATTGCTTTTTTCAAAAGGTTTTGAGGAAGACGAGGTAAAAGCTCTAAAATATTTTCTGATAATGGAAAAACTTTTGAAGGTACAAATATTCAATTAACAAAGTTGCATGAATTACTTAAATCTCCTGATGAAACGTTAATTAATTATTTTAATGACGAACATATTGAATGGCATTTTATTCCACCTATGTCTCCTAATTTCGGTAGATTATAAGAGTCAGGAGTGAAAAGCTTCAAATTGCATTTATTGCAATTGCAACGCGTAGCTAAAATTCAAATTTAAATCTAGAGGAATTTATCGCGTTACTTACTGAAATAGAAGCTGTTTTTAAATCACCACCCCTAATCCCACTGTCATCAGAACTGAATAAATTTAGACTTTGTCTCTTGTCACTTTCTTATTGGTAGGCCTATTACTACCATCCTCAAGCCACAAATTATAAATGCTAACGAAAATACATTGCCAAGATGGCAGAGATTTAACTGGTCATCCCAACAAATATTGAAAATTTGGAAAAAGGATTGTCTAATCGATTTACAAAAACGAAGCAAATGGAGGTTTGTTAAAGATAACGTTGCTATAGGTACTCTAATATTGATAGCAAATTACTTTCTTCCAGGTACGTAATGACTCACGAGAAGAATTGTAAATGTTTTCAAAAGTAAAGATAATAACTAAAGAGTTACAATCTTAAACTTCCTGGTGAAAAAATATTTAAAAGAAATGCTATATATATTTCGATTTTACCTGTTATTTGAAAACGTACTCATTTCAAATCTTCATTTTACAATGTGTGTTAGGTTTTTATTTACTTTATTTGTTCTATTTCTTGTATTAATATCTTAATTTAATTCATTATGAACTTTTTCTGAAATTTCATTTTATATATATGTGTATTGAAATTTGTACTTCAAAGGAGGCTGGGATGGTGGAACACCTGCCCTTCTTTATTTCGATGTAACGCGGCGCCCTCTATATCATATTTGTCTCACTCTACCACTTACGCTCATATCGAGTGGCAGCACACTGCTTTCATTCTTCTTTGTTACTGAAATAAAGCTTTCTACAGCATATTTTTCTCTAGATTCCACTAATGACGATTTAATCAATATACTGGCTGACCACCTTTTGGATTAACTTACAATCCTCTCTAGAATGTGTAAAACTGTTAGCTGATAGATCATAAGTTTCGGAGTAAAATGGTTTTTGTTCAATATTGGAGAAATAAATGCCTCTTATGCAAATCATAGTAATGATCAGTATTTCTAGAAAATGCATAATAATTAATCTGTATGGACGCTTTTAATATTCTTACTTAAAAATTAATCGATTATGTGAATATAATTTTTCGTCATAATATTATTTTAGAACAAGCGGACCATTTACAACAACCATGCATATGGATGTAATTAATAAATGAAAGTAAAAATTATTACTTACCAGAAACACAAATGGGAAAAATTGGTAATTGTGTAGTAATGACTAATAACTTTTTACCCTATGTTATTAATTTAATCTAAATTTTGCATTTCATGGCAATTTTAATTATATATTCGTACAAGTATAAATATCGGGAAAAAATTCTGTGATTGTACAATAGTTATTACATGCTTGCCACTGTCATAATCGTAAATTTCGTCTGTGAATTTTCGGCACGAAACGTAACAATAAGTTTTAGATTAATTTTTTATATTTTTAATCAAGCAATTTATTTCTTAATATTTATTCTTTTTATAAAGAAATAAAAATATTCTCAATTATACGCATATTTTTAAGATGTATAGGACAAGACACATAATGTTTTTCGGTAAAACTTATTAGACGTTGTATTTACGCTGATGATTTTATTGATACGCATTTTACAAATTCTGTTCTGTTATCAAGACTTTTGGAATCATAAAACTGAATACGTTCAATATACAACATGTGAGCATATTGATATTTTTGAGAATCAAACAAAGCTAGCAACTGGAATTTAATGGTTTCCGTAGTCGTTCATTTTAATTGATTTTTTTTTCTAATTATGGTACAGCAATGCGTTAAAGTCCAATTCGAAAGTTGCATAGAATAACAATAAAACAATAATTCAATGTCTGAGTGATATTTTTATTTGTACATTGATTTTCTACAACAATTTAAATTACACATCCTGTTTTAACGACACATTCAGGTTTTTTTTTTTTTTTTTTTTTTGCTTATAAACGCACAATGAGCAAGACATGCATTAAAAATTCACTAACTATTTGTAAATTCTGTAACAAATATACAAAAATTGAATAATAAGTCGCTGCCAAAAGAACGAAAAGAAATAGTTCTGTAATATTACTTTCTTATTATTATTTACTAACTAGCACTATTTCAGAGTTTATAATATTAAAAGAGGCGTCGAAATAAATAACGAAGTATTTGACATTTTATTTATAAGCCTCTAAAAACAAAATCTTTATTTGAAACATTTTTGTAATATTAATAATTTTCTATTTATAATTGTACTTGATTTCCTTTGTTATTACAAGGCGCACTAATAAATTCAGTCTTAAATTTTTGTAGCATTTTTTTTTTTAGTATCAGTATTTAGTGTTACGTTAATTTTAATTTATTTTTCCTTAAATAATTGTCATTTAAAAATGACAAATTACATTTCACATGAAATAAAAATGAAATTATGAATTTAAAAATAGAAACTTTGATATTTCGCTTAAATCTAAGAAATAAATTTTATAGATTTCTATTATTTTGAATTAAAATTAAAACACTTGTTATTATATTAAGTTCGATTACAAGGGTTTTAAAATTTTATAAAATGTGCTTATAAAATGAAGATTTCCTCGCTGAACATACGAGGGATATGTTCCGAAAGTTATATCCGTCATTTTTTAAAGAATGTTCTAAGATGTGTAAAGTTACGGAGTAACGGTTAGGAGATACCTCCACGTCAGAAATATTGAGAGAAAATAAAATTAAGGAATTTACGTAATTAAAAGAGTAGAGAAAGGTATATAAGTGCTTAATTTCAAAGAAAAATTATCTTCGCTGTCGCCTACCGAGTGGGATAAACAAGGCCGTTCGCCACAACGTGGCCAGGAATGAAGTACCCGGAGTAGACTTCTTTTCTCGGCCGACCAGGTCCAACTGAATGGAAATAAGGGTGGGTGAGAAAGCGTGGGGGAATGGAGCTTTCTGATTGGTCGAACATTTTCTCTGAGTTTATGAAGAGAAAGAGAGAAGGGAAATCTTCTAAAAGAGGAAAAAACAGATCAATATATTGAAAAGCTTAAGGAGAAAAAAGGAAAGCCTTCGGATCCCTCCGAGCTAAAATTTTTAAAGCTGAAATTAAAGTGGAGGGTTTGTTTTTTGTGTTTCAGAATCTCGTAAGAGGCGCGAATAAAAGTGGCTATTGATGCGGAATTCGCACGGAATGAAGTCCAAATTAGCAATTTTGAATAAAGAGAAGGAATCGATAAAAATAATCACGGGAATTTTCGTGACCAGAAAAGTTTGGAATAGAATCTGTGGAAGAATTTTGAATTTTTTTTAAAGAACACATGGCAAACCACATGAAAGAAACAGCCGCCATAAGATCCCCACCCGTTCCTATTTCATCTCCGGAAGTAGCGTCAGTGGAAGAGGAATGCATAGAGCGATGAAAGAAAGAATGTAGCTGAAGACCAACGTGATCGAAACCTGACAAAGAACGTGGTAGGTAATGGAATTATCCGGTATGAATGGTCACGTGATACTAGTGTGTCCGTCATTCATGAAAGCCAACAGACCGTGTATGGTGAACTGGTCCTGTTTCGTCAAATGATTAAATGCTGGTGTTGCATGTTCAGTAAAGGAAGGCACAATGTAGAGAATGAAGTTCGAAATCCGCTGTTCGACTTGCATCGCAGGACACCAAGTTTTGCGTGAGTGGTTTCTTTCAACTGATTGCACGCTATAACAAATATCTCAATACCATTTGCAACTATATCGAAAAATAGTGCAAGGTATATAGTTGATATTGACATGGAATTTTTTTAAAAATTTTATTGGCAATAATGTTTCCGTGTGAAAGAAAATGACAAACATCGGAACATCCCACGTATATACAATAAGAGAAATAATGTTTATTCGGCAGGTTGTGATATTAAGCGTATTTAAACTTCGGAAGATTTTGACAAATCATTCCACTTCTTCTGAGCTGTGAAGATCGTGTAACACTAAGAATTTTTTTTAACAAGTCTGCTTACTTTTTCATTTGTAATTTTTAATTCTTTATAATTATGCACATACGTTATTAAATTATATAGATAATTAATACATACTTTTGATGATGAATACATACATATGAAAAATTTGTATAAGTGTGAGAAACGAGAAATATATAACAAAGACATATGTATATAAGAAATATACAACAAATATGTTTAGATTTTAAACATACATAAATGGTAACGTTACAGGAATGTAAGTAAAATAATTTTTACGCTTTGCAAAAAAAAAATCCTTAATTCACAAGATTTGTCCTGACATTTGTTAAAATATAGTTTCCTGCTTCTTAGTATTCCTACGAGAGAAAAATTTTCTGTATTCTATTTACTATTTTCTAAATGGTATGCTGTAATTTATATTTATATTACTATTATGAGGTTATTTAAGTAGATGTGCAATCGAGGAAGGAAAGTATTTATAAAATATACTGAAAAGTGCTTTTCACTTTTGAACACTTTTCTAACCATATAATTATACCAAACATTATCTTCGTTTATAACGCTAATTAAAACCTTTTTTTTATTCTTTAAAGCTTCTTGAAAAATTTCCAGAACTTCAGTTGAAGAACTTCTAGGTTATTGTCCGTTCATTCGTAATCTAGGATGATTTTGTCGATCCATCATTTCAATATCGGGTTCCCGCCTGAGAAGAAAACAAGTCTTAAAAATTATTCAAAAACTTATAATAAATATAAATTACATCATTGGAATTTACATGTACGGTGCGATTATAATCAAAGTTAATCATAAAAAAATGTTGTAAAACACTTCTGTCATAATGACCTGAAATTTGATTTAAATATACGTAAAGAAAAGGAGAAATGTTTGGCAAAATTCTTCAGACTTATAACAGCACATGACGTTTTACACGTCATAACATGGAAAACAGACAGATCTGTCAAGTCACTACGTGTCGCATTTGTTACTGAAACGCGTAACACACACAATTTCTTTTCCTCTACATTTGAGATGTTGGTCATGACTGTTGAAGCTGCTTTACAAGATTGATGAGGATGATGCCATATTTTTGAAACTGTTTGGTACATAAAAATGATTGAAGATATTATTTGAATTTAAATCCAACAAAAGAGGGCAATTGCTTCTACAACAGTAGAACAATGGAGAATGTGGCCAAGCCAATGGTGTGGTGTGAAAACGTACATTGTACAATGAATTGCTCTAATTATAGTTATCCATGTGAACACGTTCAGTGAAATGTTTCCAAACATCCATATAAAGCTACACATTTTCATGGCATGCAAGCTGGTGACTTACAAGTGCGACACACCATTGACTTATATTCCGTCTTGCATAGAATTGGAAAATGAAAGGCCATTGAGCAATTTTCGGACAGCTGAAGCCCATTTACATAACCATAGATGTATCAATATTCAGAATTGTAAAATACGGGTAAAGAAAATGACGTCAGACACCATCTATTAACTTATAATTATGCAAAAGTAAATACGAGGTGAGTATTTAGAGCACCGCTCATGTGTTCTTCATGTAGACAGGTCTTATGGGTCATGTTACCTTCACCATCAAAAGTGTACGCTATGTGTCTCTATTACATTATCATGATATTCTAGCACTTTTACAGCATGCTTGTATGGCTAGCGAAACTCTAATTCCAGACGGTGCTATTGTGTCCCATTCTATATTTTGCTAAGCAGCTGTTCAGCATTCATCTGGAAAAATGTGGAATTATCAACCGTTGTTCTCCTACAAAATGACTCCCAACATCAAGTGGTGTTAATACCTGTAACTTCCAACTAAGACGTTAATTAAAACAATTGTGATTAATTGTGCAATTGTAATTTTAAATTAATTGAGGAAACTATGCTGGATTACTAATACTATATGAAGAAAGATGGCGGTTTATTCTGAATACCACTTTTACTTATCTGTAGATAATAACCATCATTAACATATATACAAATATATACAAGAACTAATCACGCATGTATCTTTCACAACAAAAGAAATTCAATCTTTCTTCCCTCGGTTGTCATTCAAACTTTTCTGAAAATGCAAAATATATGGTGTTTCAAATAGTTTCTCTATTAATATTTTACGTTTAAATACATTTTAACTGTAAACATATCAATAAACAGATTTCCCAACACTTTCACATTATCAGCACAGATATATTCCAAAATGTTGTGGAATGTGCTGCTTCTGTTTTTGAACGTGTGGCAGATAATGGTGGAGAGCATGTTAAAATTTCTTGACAAAAGACTCGTGACATTGAAAACCGTTAGTGCTTCTTGTGCAGATTTTTGCCACGAAAAAATTAAAAATAATTATATTTTCTATTTACCAGATTTACCCAGTAAGTAATTGTCTGCTAAGTAATTATATTATAACTGTACTTTTCAACAGCATTTCAATCGTTTCGATTTCTTCCTTTCTCCAATTTACTGTATTAAAATTGAAATTTAATACGAATGAATTCATAAAAAGAAGATTTTTTGAACTTGTGATTATTGCATAAAATGTAAAATCCATCTTTCAGAACTTAATAGTTACATATTTTTTTAAAACACTTTGTAGATTTATGGATATTTTGTAAATAGACGCATTTATGATAGACTTCTGTACATATAATGCACTCCTAATATTACAAAAATTCCGATATAAATTCCATAATTTCATTACTTAAAGAAATATTTTTTTTTCAAAACTTCAGCAGGTATAAATTTTTAAATACTTTTAGATTATAGTATTGACTTTAAGATATATGAAAAACTAATCCACTCACCTGTTATGGCGTGGTAAATACTTTTCAGGGCAAATGAACAAATAAAAGAAAAATATTGCTAACAGTAAGCAAAGTACAACGCAGACTCCAATGAAAATGCTCTGACCTATGAAAAAAAAAACGATATTTTTTGGTTTAACTGAAATTTCAAAACTTTATTTTATAAGTATACGGCTATGAATAACCATAAATATAAGATATTTTACAAATCTAGGACTGAATTTAATCAAAATTTACTAAAAAAATTATTCGTATTTGATTTACTTTAGGTGACACTATTTATTATGAATCCAAGAATAAAATAATTATTGTTTTAACTTTTTTGAAAGT
>BMAW01124469.1:77995-113996 GCA_019974015.1 Nephila pilipes
ATCGTATTCATATTAATAAATCATATTTAGTGTAAATTATTGAATTTGTAAATAATAAAAATATAACATTCTTTTTAAAAAATTAAATTAAAATTATAATATTTATTTAAATTGTACACTTTTTGCATATATGTTATGATTTCTTAAAAAATTTGTTCAATTGCTTTGAGAATAAACAATTTTATGTAAGAAAATTTCTTATGTGGGAAGGTTTGAATTCAAAAGTATTGGTTAATATGCATTTGTGGCAAAATCAAGTAACTGCATTTTAAAATAATTTATATAATTTTTTTTTTATTTTCCTTATCTTCTCTAAGAGGATTTTATTATCTTTTATAAAGTTTCAGTAACTTTATATATATTTAGTGGCAATATATAATTAAGTAAAAATTTAATAGGAACTAAATTGTATTACATATCCTAAATTTTGAAAAAAAATATTTCTCTTTTATATATCAACGTCAAAATAATCTTTAATTAATATTACGAAATTTTAAGAAATTATTTATCCTTACTTAATTCTGAATGATCTTGCACCATTCCAAAGGTTCCAAATACTACCAATTTCTTCAAGGCAGGTTTGGGTCTGTAAAAGAAATTGCGCTTTTTTTTATCTTCTTCTTAGTGAAATTTTTTTTGTCATTCTTCTTAGTGGAATTTAATTAGTTTTGAAAGATACAAGCAAATAATGGAAAATAGTAAAATATAATAAATCAAACTCCTTATAGGTATAGAGGCAAATTTCTGTGAAATATGTTGATGAATGCTTTTTGTGGAATCGAAAGCAAAAGAGCAGATGATATGTAATAAAAAAAACATTGATAACTTAAATACACTTTATAACAAAAAAGAAACGAAGCACCAAAAAGGAGTTCCCCGACTGAAATGAAATTTTGAATGCAAAAACATTTGCACCGAATATGCGAATCATTACAATTTGGTGTCCAATGAATGAATAGCGGGAGCTACAGCGCATCTGAACTATGCATTCAGCAGGTGGATATAACAAATCAATTGAAAAGTCCCAGGCCTACCATAGTAAAACACATTTTTTTGGCAAAATTAGTCTTTTTTATTCAACATAATTCCCTTCAAGGATGATACACTGATTAGAGCGACCCTCCAACTTTTCGATACCGTTTTTATAGTATGATTTGTCCTTTGCTTCAAAATAGGCCTCAGTTTCGGTGATCACCTCTTCATTCGACGAATATTTTTCCCAGCGAGCATTCTTTTGAGATCTGAGAACAGGAAATAGTCGCTGGGGGCCAGAATACGGTGGATGAGGAAGCAATTCGAAGCCCAATTCATGGATTTTTGCCATCATTTTCACTGACTTGTGACACGGTGCATTGTCTGGGTGAAGCAGCACTATCTTTTTCTTCAAATGCGGCCGTTTTTCGGCGATTTCGTCCTTCAAACGGTTCAATAACGCTATGGAATAGTCGTTGTTGATGGTAGTTCCCTTTTCAAGGTAGTCAATGAAAATTATTTCATGCGCATCCCAAAATACAGACGCCATAACCTTGCTAGCCGACTGTTGCGTTTTCCGACGCTTTGGTGCGTGTACATCGCGTGCAGTCCACTCGGATGACTGTCGATTGGACTTCGGAGTGAAATGATGGAGCCATGTTTCCTCCATTGTCACATATCGACGCAAAAACTCGGGTTTATTACGCTTGATCATCTTCAAACACTGCTCCGAATCATCAACTCGTCGTTGTTTTTGGTCAAAAGTGAGCTCGCACGGCACCCACTTTGCACAGAGCTTTCTCATATCCAAATATTCGTGAATGATATGATGTACACGTTCAGTTGATATCTTTAGAGTGTCTGCTATTTCATTCAATTTCAATTTACGGTCATTCAAAATCATTTTGTGGATTTTTTAATGTTTTCGTCGGTAACAACCTCTTTTGGGCGTTCACCGTCTTCGGTGCTCATTTCACCACATCTAAACTTAGCATACCAATCTTTGATGGTTGATTTTCCTGGAGCAGTGTCCGGAAACTCGGCATCAAGCCAAGTTTTTGCTTCAACTGTATTTTTCCCTTCAAAAAGCAATATTTTATCAACACGCGAAATTCCTTTTTATCCATTTTTTTCACAATAACAAAAGTTGCTTCACTCAAAATGCTATAATTCACAAACTAATGATCCGACAGCTGTCAAATTTATACACGCATCTTTTGAGGGTTAGGGCTAACTAAAAAACATATGGATTTAATTCTAGTAGCTCCATCTATGTGTTAGGCCGGGGATTTTTAATTGACCTGTTAAGAAGCATTTCTCAATCTGATGGTCAAATTTTCTGTTGCATTAAGATTTAGGATACCTTGCAACGAATGAAAAAATGCCTCACCGAAGGATTCGAACTCATTACGAAAAGCTCCCCGGTTATTTTAGAGGTCGTATCATTGGATTGAAAGAGGCAGGTTCGGCAAATAGGAGAATCGATCGAAGCGATGCGGCGATTAAAAGATGCTGGCAAGAATGGGTGGATAGTGGCAGATTTCAGTTTCATGATGGTAGCGGTCGACCTAGGGGCACAGCAGATCGGGAGGAGAGAGTGATTGTCAGAACAGCTGTCACCTATCCTGCTTTTACTATTATTGCACGCTACACAGGCCCTCAACCAAGAGTTATGGTCTGGGGTTCTATTTCTCTTCACAGCCGGACCCTTTTGGTCGTCATTAGAGGCACACTTACAGCACAACGGTACGTCGATTACATTCTGAGACCTGTTTTTCTACCGTTCCTACTGCAGTATCCTGTTTATATTTTTCAGCAAGATAATGCCATAGATATACGACACGTGTTGCTATGAACTGTCTTACAGCTTGCCAAACACTTCCTTGTCCAACTATATCGCCAATTCGATCACCGATCGTTCATGTCTGGGATATTATTGAAGGTTACTGCCTCAAACAGGGAATGTTGATGAGCTAACCCGACAACTAAAGCAAATTTGGCCAGAAATACTGCAGGAGACAATCAGAGAGCTTTATCACTCTATGTCACGTTGTGTGGTAGCTTGAATCCAGGCTAGAGGCGGGTCAACATCTTTTTGAGCTCGTTATTTTGTAACTATGTAATTCTGAAATAAATCATTCAATTTTTCTGAAATTTTAATCATTTTCTATTCTGTACATAGTTTCCCTATGTGACGATTTTTGTCTCCCCAGGACGCATCCTTCTGGGTGCGTCGGGTTTTTTTTGTTATAGAGTGTAATTTCAAAAAGCTAAAATGTGACTACAATAAAATTTCTGCAAATCAATATTTTAACTTTAAATATATATTTTTTCTACCTTCCTTACCAACGATAAATATGAGTGAGTTGCGCTGTAATAGTGGCAAAAATTCACACTTTAAAATAACATTAACTTTTTCTGAAATCAATTCGCAAAAAAATAAATTAAAGATCAGAAACAATATTTTTAGAGTTTACAATTGCAATATCATTTTCTGAATTTCGTTCGGCATTAAAACTATTAACATTAGAAGCAGCGTGGAAAACTTATACTTATTGCACTTGATATTGAATATTGGCATGAAATAGAACAATGCACTGAAAATCTTCTTTGTTAAACACGTTTTCATTACCTAAATCTCGCGCTCGTAAACTTAGAATGAAAGTATATAGTATCTAAAATTTTATTATATATATCATAAATATATTTCTTGAAATATGAATTAGAAAATTTTAGGAATGATTACCAGGAAACTAGATATACAGAAAAAAGTTACATTGACTAATTTTAAAATAGTTCAAAAAGTATAATCTATGCATTTATCTTTAGAATTTAAATTATTTGCATGCCATGCTTTAAAAAGAAAACTTAAGCCTTGCAAATATCCAATTACGATGCCATATACAAATATTTAGGTGTACAAAAGTGAAAGAAAATGTATTTACCGAGTGCGAATTTTCCGCGTCCTTCTTCTCTCGCTGTTATCCATCTTCAGTTCACCTTGCTGTGTTACAGAATAACGGGACGCAGAACTAGTGCTCTCTGCTGAAAACAAGTGTATACAGAGTTTATATCTAGAGCATTAATAGAATAAGATGGCTGTAATCTCTAAATGAAGTTGCATTCCTCATATATATCTCGTTTATTTGATTTACCAGTTTTTGCGAATGTTTTTTTTTTTCAATTTTGTTTCAAATAGGGGAATCCGCTTCTGTTAATAAATATTATATTAATAATTTTTTTTCTTTTGAAAAAAAAAATAATACTTATCGTATATTTGACTTCTTGAATTTTTTTCTATTGCTTATGTCATTGTGAACCCTCAACCGTTGTAATGGAAATTTTTATTAACAAAATACTTAAGTATCTGAGCTTTGATTAAATTAATACATTATTATTCCTTTTTAAATATGAATTGCTTTCAAAGTATGAGGTTCACATTCTTATTCATGAAGCTTTTAGTTATTTACTTAATCTATTTGCAAAAATCTCATGTACTTATAAACTGACTCATATACTTATAAATATCATATTATATGAATTCGTCCTGTAAACCTCGTATTAATAAAAATATCCCAAGAAAAAAATAAATTGTTATTAGTTTTAAAAAATATTTGCAAAGACGTCCATTTGCAAACACTGATTATGACTGAAAATGCCTAGATATATACAAACTATTAAATCAAGAACTTATTTACTTCAATTAGATAATTTTCAGTATCAACATATAGAACGGAAAAAAAGCAATAATTAAAAATGACAAAAAGGAAATGATAAACCCAGGTTTTTGTATCCAGATCCTAAAAATATGCGGTATGTTTTTTTCAATATGAAATGGTTTAAAATTTTAACATTTAGATTTTTTTGCCAAATGTTTCATAAATTTAAATATATCAATATTTTTTAGACTTTGATATTAATAAAACTATCAGATATCAGTAAAATATTGATATGAATTGAATCGCCAATCACGAAACATTAAATTATTCATTAGTGTTTACGATGGAATTGTACGATAAACAGTATTTATATTTGCATCGTCTATTTTCAGGCTCCTTTTTAGGTTGATAATCCCATCCTTTTGAAAAACAAATGCATTCTTATAATTATAACTAACTTTTTTTATAACATGTAACACTGTGTGGTTATATGTTGCGAATATTTTAAAAAAAGAGTACATTTCTTCATTAGCTCCATTTCGGAATGAAAACCACTATTTTCAATAGAAATAGCAAAATCACTCTCACCAAAATAACAAAACATTACAAAAAATACATTATCTAAAATATAGAATCCATTTAACAAAGGATTAAAGTAAATGCTGAATTGATGAAACATGCGCTAATTATATTAAAATTTTTATCTTACATAAGAAAAGACAATCCCTTCATTTTTAATCCTATCAATTTACATTTTAAATTAATTACATTTTAATATAATACTGTTTTTACTTTTTTAAATAAGTTTTTTTTTGTATCAGAAATATTCTAGGTTTACAATTATGCTGCATCAAAGAACAATATATGCATTATCATACAAAATGACTCGAAATAAAATACTTAAATTTGCGAAATATGTCCTCTACAAACATAAAAGATTTCCTGGGATTTTTTTTCAACTAAATACTTACATTTGTTAAAATAGCAATCATCGGTTCTTTTTGTTTAATTACGAGTTATTTTAGTTTAGTTTCATTATATTTTTCTATTTCATCAAAATGAATTATGATATTTTAATATAATTTTGTGGCTTTGTGGAAAACTAATATTTTGAAAAAAAATTAATAATTTTTAGAGAGTACTATAAACTGAACATTTAAAAATAGTTGTATAAAAAAAATTCAGTTTTCCAAAAAAAAAAAAAAAAAAAAATTCTACTAAATACTATAACAAACATAAATGTTTTCATACAGAAATCGGTGTTTACACTTCTTCTGCACATCAAGAAAGACAATGGCATTAAGATGAGGAAATATATGTATTTATACAGTTCAGTTTGTCTGATTTTAAGTCAAAATTTCTTTATGATCCTAAATACTATCAAATGTATAATCTAATACTTACAAGGGTTTATTCTTTTGTACATTTACCGAGTATAATATTTTAAAATATTAATTATTTTACTTTCAATATATTCTTTGTTTACTATTAATATATTCCTTTTAGATATATTCTTCATTTATATTTATCTAACATTCTATTTTAAAATATCAAAATTTTTTTCACAACATCTTCAATAACACCAACTACTTTTACATCAGTTACTTTGTGTTATTCTTTTATGGAATGTTCGAGAATTTCTTATGCATGTATTTCTTCAAAATAGGAACTAATATATGTAAATATTTATACATCGAATATTTTACTTCAAAATGGTAACTATTTTTCTAAGAATTTTATAACATTAATTTTTTTTACATTATATACATACACGAGCATAATATTTTTAAAGTACTTATACGACTTATTTTTTACATGTGGTGCAATTTCACCAAATTGATGTGTATTGAGTAAAGTTAAATCCGCAGAAGCTTCCAAACCTATGGAAAAAAGTTCCCAAGTTTTCCTTCAAATGCGAAACTAATTTTAATAAGTACAGAAAAACATACAATAATTTAATAAATATATTACTTCCAGCCAAGAACTCTTCTTTTGTTCGTACTAAATAATTCTTAATCGTATAATTTCGTGTAACACCAATCACTATGAATCCAAATTTCCATAAATTTTTACGGATTTTCTTTCTTTTTGAAAGTTAAAAACGTTGAATTAGAAAGTTACATTTCATATTAATTTTTTCAGATAATTCGATAATTTCAGTTTCGTATTTGTTTATTTAATTTTTTTTATTTAACCAAAACTTTTATTGTTACAGAGCGTCTAATGGATCTCTTTTTTCCGAACTTAAAAAGAAATACTCTATAGACGCTCGTCGCTTTCTCTTTAACGGCTTCAACGGACTGAACTCTTATACTTTTTATTGTAGATTTCACCATCGGAAACAGATGGAAGTCGCATGGCTCGATATCCGACGAATAAGACAGATAATCTAGCACTGGGATGCCATCTTATCCAGAAATCTCTGGACGGACAATTTGGAATAAGCCGAACAATGCCTTGGTGGAACACTTTGCTGCACGGATTCTTTGTCAATTCCTACAGTCTCAGAAATCGCACGAACACTTAACCAAAGGTCAGATCGAGCCAGATTATCAATGTGTTGGATATTTTCATCCGTTTCTGACGTGAAATGGCGACCCGAGCATTAATCATGTTCATTATTTTCTCGGCCATCATGAAAACGCTTAGCCATTCAAAATTACGTGCACTGGATAAACATTCATTGCCATATACTTCTTTCAATAAATTATGAGTTTAAGTAGCGTGGTTTCCAAGTTTCATGGAAAATTTCAAAATTCTTTGCTCACTTATCGTTTTTCCGCCGAAACAAAACGATTGAAATTCTAACGAAAGCTATGGCTATACGGAATTGCTTACAGAAGCCAGAGGCACTACGTTCGAAAGAGAAGGCCTTACGGTAAATAGCTGTCAGTCTCTGTCGTTTAGTGCATGCATACATCTTCTGTAGTGCCGTCGTATCGTTATTTAACAGCCACAAATGGTATATTATTTAACGTATTAAAAACAAATAATAACATCTTAATTGATGCTTATAATTCTGAAGATTTTTTCCCCTTCGATACTTAAAATCTTATAATTTAATATTCTTTTTTTTTATTAATTTTTAAGCGGAATAATTCAAAGAATGTTTCATATTGAAGAAACATAGTTCATTTGATATACATTTTTTTAAAATATTTCTGTCAAATTGATGTCAAATATACAAATAAATTAAATGTATGCTGCCACAAGAAGAATCAGCTGGTTAGTGTTTAAAAAATATATATTTACATTTTAGGATTAAAATTACATGAGAAATGAATTTCATTATATATATATATATATATATATATATATATATATATATATATAAATGAAAACTACAATTTTCTTTAACTATAAAAAATTCTGCAGATAAGCTTAATTTTCATAACCGTCCCAAACATTAAAATTTAATTTAAACAAACAATATTAATTTAAAAGGATTTTAGCTGCAAACTGAAAATGAAGAATAACGAAGAAGGGAGAAATGTTTGTGCAAAAAAAAAATTATTTTAAATTAATAAGCTCCAATCTGGAACCATAATATACGTATAATCATCAAGAAATATGTGATTATAAATTATATATTTAGTAATAACTTAGCAGCACAAATGTTAGAAAGAATAAGAAACATTAATAAAATCTTTGAAAACTACATGATACATAACCATTTTAGTTTTTAATGGCAATTACAGCTGGACAGTTTTGTGAATGATTCATTAGTGGTTAATTTGCTTAATACTGTTACATATCACACTTATATTTCACTATAAAAATTGATTTCTGGGTAATCATGTTTTAAAAAATATTCATCATTCGTGTTTTAAAAAACAATTACCATTCTAAATTTACAATCTCTATTCTTGTTTAAATCTAGTGATACGTGTTATTAAATATCTTATACCTGATTTATTTTTAATGTTTTTCAATAATTGTAATTTTGAAACTTCTTTCCATTTCATTTAGAAAAAAGAAAAATCGATCTTTAAACGTTTTTAAAAAGCTATATATTTTACAAGACATGTTAAACATTTAGCAAGCCATGATGTTCTGAATGTTTTTCAAACGGTGATTATTTTTCCAACAACAAAAATTCTCAAAAAATTCAAACAAAATCATGATATTATTCTTAAATGCGTTTTTATTATGAATGAAATTTTTGATCTGTATGTATCCTAATTGTGATATATAAGTAACAACATTGGGAACTATTTTGTTATAATATAATTAAGGCAGTGCGATGGTTTGAACCTATAAAAATGCTTAGCCATGCATGTCTATCAAAGTCCAAATACATTATTTTAAATTACTTTATTTCTTTTTTTTACATTTTCTTCGTCTTCTTTAATAGGTTCAAATGATTTTAAAATGGTTTATGTAAATTCAGATTTCATCATACATAGTTTCCTTTATTTTTATATAATTATCTCCTTTGAATAAAGCCTGCCCACAGTTGGTGTTTTTTTTTTTTTTTTTTTTTTTTGTAAAGGGGTGAGTATGGGATGTCACACGATCCCTTCAGAGCAGGACAGAGCAGATCTCACCGAGTCTCCGAGCGGAGCAGATGTAAGTGAGCTAGATGACACTCGTGAGTAAAGAGTGTATATAAATTATTGTTGTTTATACAAACTGATCTCCTTTTGTCTCAGGAAAACGGTAACACTATAAGGAAATGATTATCAGCTAAAGATATTATTAACAACGAAACGATAGTGTTCATAATGAGAAATTCAACCCTGGATTATGTAGTGGACTGTGCGAAAAAAAATGTAGTGTAAAACTGGAAAAAGAATGCAAATAATTTTTGCTTTCCTTATGCGGCTGGAAGTGATTCATTACGGAAAATATTTGTTTTGAATAACAAAGTGTTGTAAGATAGCGTTAAGTATGTCGTTCCTCTCAAAAGGTCCGAAATGTGGTCTCTTATTATTGGCGAAAGAATCTGGTATAATCATTTCTCCTGAAGCTGAAAATGAAGAAATAATAGCAAGAATAATTAATGATGATTACTACGAAGAAGATTTTGAGGAAGGATATCTCGAGACAATAATTGAAAAAAAGGATTAAATAAAAGGAAATTATTAAAAGGAATGAAAAGGAAAGACAATGGCAAAAAAAAAAAGAAAGAAAGAAATGCACGAGGAAAGAAGACTCATAAGCAAGAAATTTAAGATGAAAGTTCAGAGGAAAACCAGAATGTTTTTCTAGCAAGAATTACGTTTATTTTGCAAGACATTGTCCCTTCTCGTTCACCTTATGTGGAAAACTAGGACACTCAGAAAACAGTGTAGAGGAAATAAAAATGATCTGAAAATGATTACTTTTAGTGTTCGTGATCATCTACATCTAATGTGTAGAATAAACTAGAATTTAAAACAGCGCCCAGGGTCACTGCTCTGCTTGATACGATCTTCAAGTTGTTTTCTCAAAGAAGCCTTAGCATGAAATTTATAACTGAATATTTTACTTTGTCTTAAGGATCTCTACTCATATGGTAATCAGTTAAATCCAGTAACTCATAGTTTAGGTACGATAACAGTAGGTCTCTAAATCGAAGAAGCTTTAGTAAACAATGTTGATGTTTTTATAGTCCCAGACTCAACTCAACCTGTTGATTTCTTGGTTGGACATCCGTTTCCAGACTTACCACGCATCGCTTACACTAGGATCGGTGGAGAATTACGAATTCGATATGTGAAATATTACCCATTTTTAAATTCAAATAGTGTTATAATGGCGCCATGTATTAAATCGAAAGCAGCTGAAAACATCCGAAATGAACTTGTCAAAGTTAAGGAAGAAAATAAGAAACAACTTGAAGATTTAGCTAAAATGCAAACAAAAAGTAAAAAGTTATCTAAAGTTTTGAGAAGAAAAAAAAAAGAGAAATGTAAGAATGTCATGAAAAATGATTTCAGTCTCAGTAGGAAAAGTTTGAATCTGAAGTGAAAGAAAGGGACCAGAAGTTTACCGAAATTCAGAAGAAGAATAAAAAATTATCCCAGGCTATAAGGCTACAAGACACCATTTTTGAAGTAAAAGAAGCAAAACAAACCGTGACATCAGTCTGAAAAGGAAAAAAAAATTGATTCTGAACTGAAGAATATGGAAACATTTAAAATCCAGATAGCAATTGAAAAGTTAACGCAAATCGTACGGGCACAAAACACAATTAACTGAGAAAAAGAAGAAGCTTTAGTAGCGCTAGAGATCCAACTGAATGATTAGAAAAATGAGAATTATATTCTGCTAAGTGAATAAGAAAAATTGCGGAATTAAACCTGTACTTTTACGAAGAAAAAGAAAGAATATTGAGAAAAGTAAATGATAACAAGAGAAAAAAGGATAATTTGAAGAGATTAGCTTATTTTCGAGAACAAAAGCGAATGAAAGAAAAAGCACAATTACAAATAAAGAAAGGAAATAAAAAGAACGAGAAAAGGGCCCAACAATGATTTCAAGAAGCATTCACATATTTAGAATGAAAAGAATTAACTGAAGTTCAGGAAGTCAAAGAGAAAATTTTAAAGGATGATATAGGAGAGAATATTCCCATTGATGGAAAGAAAGGAAGCAGAGTTTTTCAAAATAAACCCCACACGAAATTTGATACATTTGGAAAAAGGGAGAGTTTTAGAACATATAATTAGGTTAAGATGTGCCCTCCAAAGAATATAAATACAGTTTAAAATGTAGGGAGCGATTCTACTGCAAGGGGAGAAACGTCGTAAGAAAGACCACAGCATTCCCCTGTCCCATGAAAGGTTTGGGAACTCCGGGAAAGTAATCGAGCATATAGGCCGCAGAGCGGCCTTCAGGCTCGGGTCGGTGAAATACAACATTATTTTGCGTTAGATTGGTTTTAAAGCATTCTGTATGATGTTATCAGTAGCTGATCTCTGATTGGTTGTCATGGCAGTCTGGTAAAGTTCGGATTTTGGAGGTAGTCGTTTCGGTCTGGGGTGGCGCTGAGAAACTTGCTTGTTTTTGGTTGTTGGGCGGAGGTGAGCCTTCCTATTGGCTGCCCTGGGCTGCTATGATTATGGTGTGGGTGTAACTTTTGTGGAGGGGCGTATACGGCTTAGAATGAGAATGAGAAGTCTAAGTGTGTAATTAAATTTAGAATAATGTATGTAGAATAAAATAAATTAAGAATAAAATTAAGGTGGGTTATAGGAATCGAGGAGAACAGTTCTTGGTCTTTTTGAATTTTCTCTTGGGGTGTAGGTTTCTAAGTTTATCATATTGCTATTATTAGTGAGATTAAGTGTTGCGAAAAAATTTTTTGGCTATTTTTTGTACATGTTTTCTGAAGGTAGGGATTTTTGTAGCTTTTAAAATTTCTTTGTTTCTGATATACCATCTGGATTTGGTAATCATGCGGAGGGTTGAGCTTTGTGTAGTTTCTAATAGATTAATGTTACTTTTGGCCGCATACGCCCAAATTGTGCATGCATAGCTTAGGATTGGTCTGAGTACGGCAGTGTACAGAAGCAGTTTATTTTTTAGAGTCATTTTAGAATCCCGGCAAATTAAGTGGAAAATACTACATTTAACTTTCCGGAATTTTTCTCACGAGTGTTTAATGTGTTACATCAACATGTTAAGTATAGTGAGACTGTAGTGAGGGATGTCGTTGAGGTATAAATTGTACAAAATTGGCCCGATTAAAGATCCTTGCACTACACCATAATTGGTGTAGTGCGTGTTTCATAGAGTGGTGTTTACTTTAATTTGATAATTCCTGTTTGTGAGGTATGAGTGTATTATTTTAATTAGTGGTGCTGGGAAGTTGTAATTTATAAGTTTGTAAGTTAGACCTTTTATCAGACGCGGTCAAATGCTTTTTGTATGTCTAAAAATACTGCGCCTGTAGATTTACTATTTTCTAATCCTGAGGAGATATGCTTTGTTAGTTTTATTGAGGGGTGGGAGGTGGAGAGATGTTTAGTGAAACCATATTGATTTGGGTTACGAATATTAGTGGTGTCAATGTGATTATTAATTCTTTTAAGTATAATAGATTTTGTGAGTTTACTAAGAGATGAGAGTAGGGATATAGGTCTATAACTGTCAGGAAGCCGGGAGGGGGGGTTCCCTGTTTTAGTATGGGAAAGATTATAGAAGTTTTCCAGTTTTTAGGGAAGTGTTGTAGTTTGAGTATGGTGTTAATTAAGTCTGTTAGTAGGAAGATTAGTTTGGGTGGAAAGTTTTTGAGCATTTTGTATGTTATGTTATCTTTTCCTGGTGCTTTGTTAATGGCTATGTGTTTTATGTATGTGGTGATTTCGTTGGGCTAGACAGTGTCCATGGGGGTGTGTGGGGGATTGTTAAAAAAGTTGTGTAACGTTTCTTGTACTTTTTGGTCGATATCGGTTGAATAATTTTCTGGTCTTTTGTTTTCAGTGAAATTATGTGAGGGGGTGGTAGCTAGTAGGTTAGATTTATCTATGTCAGATTCAGCATTATTATTATTAATAATTAGAGGGGGATGTTGCTTCTTTTGTTTTTGAAAGATTTAGTGATTTTCCATATGGATTTGTCATGTGTATTAAGTGTTTGAAGTGTTTGTGTCCAGCTGTTTTGTGTAAATCTGTGTATTTCTTTTTTAATTTGATTTTGAATTCTGTTTACTTGAGTTTTTATGTTTGGGTCTAGTGTTCTTTGAAATAATTTTTTGGTTTTGTTTCTTGTTTTGATAAGTTGTTTCATGTGTTGTGGTGTGTATCTTTCATTTTTAGTGTTAATGGGTGTGGAGGTATTTCGGTGTGCTGTGATAATGCAGTTTGTGAGTTCTTCAATTTTTTGTTCAAGTAGGTTATTATTATTAATATTTGTGTAGTTATTAAAATTAATATTTTTGTTGATTTCAAGTTGAAAATTTTTCTAATTTGTGGTTATGGCTCTTTTGTTAATGTAGTGAGTGAGTGTAAAGTTAAATTCTAGAATAATTGGGTTGTGATCTGAGGATAGTTCAGGTAATGAGGTTATGGTGTGTTTGTAATTAAAATTTTTAATTAGTGCAAAATCTATGGTGGTGGCTGAGTTGTGTCCAAATCTAGTGTGTGTTGAGGGGTAAGCAAGTGTAATGTCATGTAGGTTGATGTAATTATGTAAATTAACCCCTCTAGTTGAGTTTGTTTGTGCTTTCCAGGTTTGGTGTTTTCCATTAAAATCACCAATTATGACACAATTGTTGATTAAATTAAAGATGGTGTCAAGATCTTGTGTGAAATTGGAATAGTATGATGAGGGGGGGGGGAATGTATGTGGAGACGAGGGTGAAATCTGAATGGTTTGGTGGGGTTAGTATGACAATTGTAGCTTCTATGTGTTGGAGTGGTGGGGTAGTGTGGCGATGATGTGTCAGAGAGTTTTTTATGAAGATCATAGTGCCTCCAGATGCAATTTCTTGGTTTTGCCTATCGTCTCGGTAGGCAGTGTAGTTGGGTATGTGTACTGTGTTGTGTGGTCTCAGGTGTGTTTCCTGTATCATTATTTGGTCGGGGGTATGCTTCTGTACAAAATCTCGTAGCTTAACTATACGAGATTGTATGCCGTTCGCATTCCATGAACAGAGGCTTAAGCCTAAAAATTTGTAGCTATTATTTATGTGCTGGGTGTGGGAAAAGGTGTGGTTTCTATTGATCATGTTGGTCCCCATCCATCAGAGCTTCGATGAGAGCATACATCTTGTTCGTTTTTCCTTTGGCTGCTTTTATTCTAGGGAGGTTTTTCATTAGTCCTGGTAGTTGTTTGAATATTTCGGCAAAAGACTGCAACATCTCGATGGCTTGTAATAGGTCTGGAGTGTTTTCTTCATCATTTTCTTCCTCTTGATTGTGTGTGTTGTTTCTGTTCTGCACATGTTGATTTACTAGGTTTATTGCCTTATTTCTGTTGTTAGAGTGGGTTCTGATGGGTTTATTGCTCTTATTGTTGGTTCTGTTGGAAAGGTTGGTTTGTGGTTTCTGTGGCGCCATCTGTAGATTTTTTGTGACAGCATTTGCGAAGGTAAGGTTTTCTTGGATGAGATTTTGATTTTTAATGCTTTGGTTTTGTTTTTTGGGTGGCTTGGGATATTTTCGCACCCTCCGTTGGATGCAAGGTGCCCCTGATGATCGCAATTGATGCATTCAGGGTTTAGTATCCGTTCTTTTATAGGACAGTCTCTTGTTAGATGTTTTTCTGCACATTTAAGACATCGAGGGTTTATGTGGCAGTTTTCAGCAGAGTGGTGAAAATAATGGCACCTATAGCATTGGGTAATTTTCCCAGTGCCACGGTAGTCTTCCACGATAACGTTCATATAACATATTTTGTTGATTTCGAAGATCTTTTCAGCTTCCGGTGTTCTGGGTATGGTGGCAAGAAAGATGAGTAAGGGAATTTTAGTCCTTCGATTAGTGAATTGAACAACTCTTAGTGGATTAAATCCTAATTCTTGGAGCTCTTCACTTATATCTTCTGGAAGGGTTTCTCGAGGTAATCCTTTAAAAATTGCTTTCACAGGTCTTTGGAGGGCCGGACTTATGACGTAATATTCGTACTCTGCTCTTGTGGATAGGTAGGATATTAATTTACGATATTCCTCAGGGGTATCAAAGTAGAGTTTTATATACTCCCCGGATAATTTAGTTCTCAAGTCTGGGAGGACGTAATGAATTGCTTTAAGTTGTTGTTTGTAGTTATTCATCTTTAACATGATAGGTGGGGGTAGGCGTTCCTTAGGTTTGGTGATGACCTCGTCACTCTGAGTGCTAAGTTGTTCTTGTATTTTTAGTTTTTGAAATTTGTTTTCAGTGGTGTTGATAGAGGATGATTCCGTGATAATTTGTCTTTTTGCGGTTTTTCTGCTTGGGGGAGTGACGAAGCCGTCTTCGTCTTTCCTTTTAAATGGTTGTGTTTTAGTGGGAGTAACTGGTAAGGATGAGTGTATGTGGCAGCCAGGGACAGTACAATAAGGAAGAGAGGAATACTCACCTTCCGCTGAGTTGAGATCTGCCTGGGCCTTGGAGTGTAGTAGCAGGTAGGTCCGAAATTGGTCGTCGTCCTCATCGTGTTCTGGGTGTCGTCTGTTAGAGGTTATCAGCATCTGCATCTCATCTCTGTAGTGGACGAGTTTTCTTATTTTTCGTTGCAGTGCTTATAGTGTTTCACAAATCTCTCTATTGTCCAAATCCTCAATGGGAGATGTTGACGGAGATGATGACGAAGAGATAGTTTCCATATTCGTCTCCATGTCCATTTTTCGTTTGCCGGGTCGGTTTTGGTTTAGGTCAGTTAAATAATTTATCCTTACGAATGAAGCTCTAATAAGAGCTGCTCAGATATAAATTATTGTGCGTTATTAGATAGTTTAGGGAGTGAGGCGGTTATGCGACTGTACCCCTTGCTGTCTCATTCGCAAATCCATGAATGAAAAAAAAACCTCAATCTGTGAATCGAATTCCCATGAAAGGTTTGCCAGTAAACATGTCTTATGTACCATGAGTCAACACATCGCACTACGTAAGAGTTCATACAGAATGGACTTTCAACAAAAAATAAAGACAAATGTAATTTAACTACCCGTGAGAAAGTTCCCCTCTCTTAAGGCAGCTGAACGTCAAAGAACTCCGCTTGACCCAGTTGGAGGTCTAACCGGTCTTCACTAAAGGATGAGTCTCCATCCCTTCAGTAACAAGAATTCGGGACAATTACAAAATTACGCAGCTAAAAAGAAACAGGGGGGGGGGCAGAAGAACAATAAAGCAATGACAGCAAATACGTTCGTTGACATAGTGACGGACACTCACAGAGAGGGAGAGATTTTTCATCCCCTTCCCCCAAGGCTGTATGAACACCAGAAACCAGACCCTCCTCGCCGAAACCAATAATGAAATAAATTCCCCTTCCATAGCAATGGGCAGCAAACGAAGCGGTTACTGTTAGAAGTTAGAAATTAATACTTATGAAAAGGAAGGATATTTTCTCAGTGCACTCAAGAATGTTTCCTCCCTCTACGAGTAAACAAAAGAAGCGTCCCCCCCCCCTTCTTGGACAGCCGATGACAACCCAATTTTATGACCACAATTCGGAAACCCGAACTAGAAGAATTACATATGGGTGAGCGAATTTTTTTTTTTTTTTAATTTCTTTTTAAAGAGAGAAAAAACTATGAACCTAGATCTTTTAAAAAATTATTTTAATTTGATTGAAAAAATAATGAACAGTTGTTATTTTCACATGGAATATTTGAATATTTTTAAGAATTTAGGAAACTTTTATTTTGATTACCTTCGGAAAAAAAAACTATTGATTAAACGTAAATATTATTTTTAAGGGGTATTTTATGAATTAAGTTTTGGACAAGGATAAATAATTTTAAGTATGTAAACAATGTTTCATTTTGATTTTATTATCGAAATAGAAAATGATAAATATTGTATAAGAATTAAATATTATTGAACATGCTGACTTTGAAAGTATGTCTTATGGATTAAACGGTTAGAATCTTCAGTGTGTCAACAAATGTTTTTTTTTTTTTTTTTTTTTTTTTTTTTTTTGGTTGTGTAATCTAATATGAAGAGTAGAGTAATTGGTGTTTCGAAGAAATATATGTTCAACGCATGCTTTATTTTGATTTTATTATTTGAGATAGGAAATGATTTCTTTTTGTAAGGATTTTGTAATGTTTTATTTTTAGAAGAGGATTTTAAAATGATTTATTTTGTAAGGATTTGACTTACGAATTCTTTAATTTTGTAATATTCAAGAATGTAAGGATTAAGAAATGCATTTTTGTAATGGTTTACTTTTGTAAGTATTGAATTTTTGTAATGTTTTATTTTTAGAAAAGGATTTTACAATGATTTATTTTGTGAGGATTTGATTTAGGGATGTATTTTTGTAATAATTAAGAACATTAAGATTTAGGAATGCAATTTTGTAATGATTAGGAATATAATTTTGTAATGATTAGAGGTGCTATTTTGTAATGATTAGGAATGATCTTTTGTAGAATTTTTAGAATTGTGTTTTAATGAGTGTGTTATGTTAAACAATTTATTTGTTTATCTGTGTAAACCCCTTTGACTTTATAAGAGTTAAGCATATTCTGTGAAAATGAGAGTTGATATTTAAGTGTGTAAAAAAAGGAGGAAAGGAAAGAATTTAATATTTACAATTGTATGAATTAATGTTTATGAGGATAGAGATGTTCGATGTTTTAAAGAATGAAATTAGTAGTTTGTCAGATCTGAGTACTTTTTAAAAATTTTATATGACAATTGATGTTCGAAATTGGGTTTGACACTTGGAGGAAGGATAATTAATGATATAAAAAGATAAGTGTATGAGTTCGATACTTTAAAATATGAATTTCATTTTTTTTTTGTATATTTGTATACAATAATTAATGATTTGTAGAAAATGAATTAATACTGTTTTGTGTGAATATTTTGTTAGTATAATAGATGTCTGGAACTGAATATATAAAGTGCTTATGTAATTTTTTTTTAAAAAAAAAGAGAATTGTATGCAGCCTTCTAAAAAATGTTGAGAAGTAGTATTTTAAAGTGTTTTGGTAATTTTAGCATTTTGTTATGTAAGAAAAATAATTCTTTGAACGCTACGAAAACTACGATTTTTTGAAGCCTTAAATTCGAAAAAGGACTAAAGTGGAGACAGATTTTCTTAAAAATGCGTGAAGGAATTAAAGATAATTTGGTGTGAAATGTACGCATTAGAGTGATGATTATGTAAAAGGATTTGTGAATGATTATTTATATTTAATATTTTTTTCTCTGAAAATGGTAGTTGATTTTTGATATTTTAATTATTTAAATAAATTTCACTATTGATATTTTTGTGTTCGATAATTAATGGTTTAAAAGTGTATCAACGATTTTTAAGTGTATCAGTTATTAATGATTCAAAGTGTAACTATTTTTTAATGATTTGAAGTGCTGTAAGTAAGAGATTTTATGAGGAATTTTATAATGTCATTCTATATTGTTTTCGGTCAAGCTAATATTTGATGTATGTGATATATGGAGTATTTGTTGAGTGTAAGGATTTTGTGTTAACTGTAAACTTATATATTTGGGACAATTATAGGACACGATTAGCTGAATGTTATCTCCTGTGCTTAAAGCCCTCCTACAGAAGGCGTTTTTTTGTTGAAGACTAAGTATGGGATGTCATACGATCTCCTCAAAACAGGGCAGACTTGACCTAACCAAGTCTCTGAGAGGAGCTGATGTAAGATCGCTAGATGACACTCGTGAATAAGGACTGTAAAAAAAGATTTGTTATTTTTAATACAACCTGATCCCTTTTTCTCTTAGTACAATGGTAACATTATAAGCAAATGATTATTAGCTAAAGATATTATTAACAAAAAGTAAGACTGAAGAAAGTGTTGTGTAACAACATTTAAATAACTTTAAAAACACAATTATAAGAAATTTAATTCTTTTTTTTAGACACATTAGAAAATATTTAATACTTTAAATATTAAAATCATCATAAAATTTATTAATTAAACCAATTATCTTTTCTTTAATAGTCACCATATCCATACATTTCATCTTTCTATTTCTACCTCCATGTTTCTTTTATCATCAATATTTTTTGAAACATTAAGCAAATTGTAACTATAATTCCCATAAAAATATTCTTTTTTGTTATCCTATTTAAGAAAATGATTTATATTTTTGACTATAGCATATGTGAACTGGAAGGTCAAGTAATATTGAGTAGATCATAAATAATTTCAAACCCTAGCCTTTATCTTTTATGGGATTTGTGACTTACTCTCTATATATATATATGCGCAAGTGTGTTTAAAACAATATCTATATAGTACAATTATAAATTACAAAATACTTAATTATTTAGAACAAAACAAATAAATAAAAAGCAAACATTAAAGAAACAAAATTAACTTCAAATATCAAACGAATGTTTTATGAAACAAGCCAAAATTTATATAAGATTGCATTGTATAAATCATTGAATGAGATACTGTCCTATATTTCAAAGCTGAAATATGTGATATACTGGTAAGCATGGATCTTAACTTACTGGCATCAGCATTTCGAAAGGTGGTTTGGGAATCAAAATTTAAAATTCAAATAAGGAAAGAAATAAATTAAACAAAATAGTCATATTCATTTAGTCTTCAAATGCATCAAACCTATGCATGCTTGGAATATGAGATTATTTTATGATTATTAATGATTTGATGACATTAGAAACCAGTAACTATAAGAAATTTAATAAAACAATCTCGATACTTAACCAATATAATTTAATAAGAAAATACAATATTATGTAATACAAATGGTAGGCCACTAACTGCTCTAAAATGGAATTAGTTTACGAACTCTACTAGTTTGAAAAATAAATAAGCCTAATCTAGAATTCTGTAGGCCTTCTTCTAATATTATCTACCTTCCTTTATCTGCATTGGTAGATATTTTAATATACTCTAGGAAAACATTTCTTCAGTATTGGCCTTGTCTTGTTCAAATAGCTGACAAAAGAATCTCATTATCAAATGAGTTTGATCTCTAAATACCTACAATAAGCAAAGCTCTATTTAAAACTTCAATGGTGTTAGACTAATAATATATGCCTTTGTGCTTATTAAAATGGAGATCAAAAATGTTTAGGAAGATCGAGTGCAGAAATAGTAACGGTACCCTTTAGCATACTTTATAGAAGAAAACTCATGAATAGCATTTTAAAATTCAAGCAAAAGATGATCTGTAATTTTATATTATTCATAGTTCTTTCAATTTAACTTGCTACTTCATTTTGGCCTTTATTTAACTTCTAGAATTTATAAAAATCTATTTAATATATCTTATATAATAAGGTAAAATAAAAGTGATTTTATAAATATCCCAGGAATAATTTTGTTCATCCTAGACACTTGGTAAGACACAATCGGAAAATATTCTAATTTAAAATAAACTCATGAGTACCTTTGCATGTACGAATACACAAACAGGTATATCTTCGTATTATCATGAATATCGTTGGTTTTTGTTGAGGATGAGTCTAGTATAGACCTGCTAATCGCCACCTAAATCCTCCATTTTAAAATAATGGATATATCACCCTAAAAGGAATTAGGTCCTATACTAATTTGAATGTGCATGGGCGGGAGAGTGCAATAGGTGAGAACAGACTGGTGACTACCATTTTAAAAATATCAATTTAGAGCCACTCATTCCAGATTATCTACTGAACTAAATTATATTTAGTTATAATTATCTGAAAACTAGTTTTTAAATATAATATGTACCTATCGTAAGAAGGAATTTATTTATATTTAGTTCTATATACATATTGTTCCAGTTTGATACTTACTGTATAAAATTTGAATAATTGCAGCTTGTAATAAAGGCATTTTATTAAATTAGATATTTCCTAGGATAATGTTTATATCTTAGTTACATCTGACATGAAAATATGCATTTCTGAAAAATATTCATTTCTGTAAATAAATAATTATTTAAAAATTAATTGTTTATAATTATTTTAATATTTCGAAATTCTATCTTTCAACTTTAGTATTTTAAACAACTTTCTTAATTTTCATAATACTTTCAAAGAGTTTATAAATCTGTGAATTTAAAATCAAACTCATTATCCACAACTCCTTTTTTAGCCAGATAATTATTAAATAATTTATACAAAATAAATAGAAAGTATTTTTAAAATGTATATTGATTACAAAAATACCTTGACATTTTAATAATTTGACTTTTATGAAAAATGAAAATCTAACGAGGATCATTTTATTATTTTTAAGTTTAAGGAAAGGATTTGGCACACAGTTGAAATTTTTAAGTAATGTAAGTAGAACCATGAAGTTAGCATATTTGCTTAAGATATTCTTACTATTAAAATAAAAGGAAATTATTTTCGTTATTTTGATCATTTAGAATACTACACAGGAATAAAACAAACAAAAAAATGTATAATTGTTCAGATATCTGACATCTCTTATTGTGAATTTTTCCGTCTATTTTAATGAGCCGGGGATACATTTCCTCTAAAAGATTTAATAACTTATAAAGTGAAAAAAGCAATATTCGAGAGAAAAGGCAAAACACTTACCTTAAAACTTCCGTTTAATACTTGTAGCGGCCGTCCTGTCTCAATTCTTATGGCGAAATAAATCACCGAGCATCGAAGAGTTAAAAATCACCTGGTCGTTGTCATGGTTACATGGCAGCACTGGTCTGGAGGATTCCTACTTCTTTACAGCGGAACAAATAATGTACCTGGTACACTTCATTAGTTTCATGCATTTTATTTGAATATAATTATTGATGTAATTAGATGCATATACGGTTTTATTTTCTTAATCTTTTAAAACTGATATTTGTACGGCAATTAAAACAAATAGGAATAACTAAACTCAAGTGTGAATCGAATACACTATGCAAGAAGACACACACGCATCTCTTTTTACAGTTTCGCATCTCTTTTATTTTAAATCAGAACGCGACACTTTTTTGAGTTGTATTTAAAAAAAACTCTTGAGAATACGAGATTATAATTATTTCGGTCTAACCAGTTTAATGATGATGTCGTTTTTTTCCCAGTTTTTATCAGCAAGGTGTGTGAATACAGACCTAAACCCCTAATGTGGTTTTAAAAGGTAATAAATTTAAAGTCATTTAAGTCTAAGAAATTTTCAACAGCATTATTAAACGAAAAACCACTCAAAATTTTAAGCAAAGTTTGTCTCTTTCTCCCATTAGCAACATTTGAACTACAATGAAATAATATAATTCGGAATTAAGGACATGGTAATTGAAATGTTGTCGATTGGTTGAGACTTAGGAAATCAAATCTCATGAGAATCTTTCACCATTTTACTTTATTAAAAAACCCTTTACCTTATAATTCATTCTAGACGTTGAAATACTTTATGTATTCCATTAAAACAAATACGCTTTCAATTATGTAATATTAGACATTTTTCTACGACCAAATCAACCTTATTTATCGTTCTCTATTCTTTATATATCCCGAAATCACTTTATACTCTACAATGAAAATATGTGATCAAGTGGAATAGGGTCTTTCTCTAGCTAGATTTTTCTATAAGAGACAACTTTCCTTCTTAACCTCTGGCAATGGATGATGGTCTAACGAAGCAGATACTGAAAAATAAATATGCACACCTTCAATTACCGCATCACTAAGGAAATGCTCGAAAATGTAAAGAATACCAAAAAAAATATAATGAAAATTGCTAGAAAACGAAAAGGGAGTGTTTATAACATTTTAATTTTAATGGTAATATTAATGATAGTGAATGATGAATAATACACTCGATAACAAAATAAAAACGACACACCAAGAATGAGTTGCCCGATTGTAATGAAATTGCGTATGCGAAGACATTCGGACCGAACATTGAAATTTAATTAAAATTTAAAATTAATTGATTAAAATTTGGTGTCCAATGACTGAATAGTGGAGCTACAGAGCATCGGAACTGAGCATTCAGCAGGTATATATAAGAAGCGATTCTCAATCTGATGGTCAAACTTTCTGTTGCATTGCAATCTAGTATACCTTTCAACGACAGAAAAAATGCCTCGACCCTAGATTCGAGCTCATTACGTTCAACTGACAGAGTTTGAAAGAGGTCGTATCATTGGATTGAAAGAGCGAGGTTGGGCAAATCGGAGAATCTCTCGTCATGAGTCGAAACGAGGCGGAGATTTGAAGATGCTGGCAAGAATAGAAGGAATAGTGGCAGATTTCAGTGTCATGATGGTAGCGGTCGACCTAGGGCCACTGCAGATCGGGAGGTGAGAGTGATTGTCATATCAGCTGTCACAGCGTCTGATTCATAGTTATCAACCATCAGCCGTACGAACCGCACACGAGTGTTCAACATGACCTTTGATACACGGCTGATAGAGGAAAATCTACGCTCGTACCGACCGCTACGCCACCTGCCAATCACGCCTGCACACTATCGAGCCATATTACAGTGGTGCTTGGCTTGATCTGGTTAGAATGATGCTGACTAGGGACGTATAGTGTTTAGTGACGAGAAATTTATTTCTTTAAAAATAGTATTCAATTTAAATTTTGAAATTTTAGCTGTGTTCAGAGTTCAGAAATTTAAGCCTATAAATTTTCTTCAAATTTTCAAATAATTAATGGAGTCAATTTTATGACAAGATGTACCTAAAGGTAAGCGCATGATTCTGACGTTGAGCTGTTCGAGAGCTTCTCTTCCTTAACCTTGAGGACATTTTGGAAAATTGAGTTGCAACAAATTACACCTCCTCGGAAACGTGAGAAGGTAAATTAGATGAAGATACGAAGTGTAAGGAATTAAATTATTTATAATGATATATAAACTAAATAGGATGAAAATGGGAAAGGAAGGAAACAGGTTTGATACCAAAAAGGAGATAGATAATTGCAAATTCTATTGAGTTATTGTAATTATTTTTTTTGTAGCAAAATTGGTTTGGAAGTGACTTCTGGTTTGAGTAATAGGATTTCTCATTCGGTGTGAGGGAGTTGGTAAGCTGAGACATCAGTGTTTAAATAAAAGCCATGATTAAACTCATTAAAAAGAAACTCGAAAGGGAGTAATCTTATGTATTCTGTGAAGGTAGTTAATAATTTTTTTTTGTTTTACTTCCGACGTTTCATCAAGTGAATTTGAAATAGTGAAGGGTGGTCTCTAAAGTCTTATATCTATTGACCATTAATTTTTCATACACAATTACTGTTGCATATAAAGAAGATTTTTTACGCATAGAAGTATTAAAATATGATACCTATTGCTTTTCATTTAAAAAAATGGAGGAATATGTTTAATATTATCATAATATAAACTCATTTTCTTTCACAAAGACTTCTGAATTGCCTCACATTATCTATTAAATACCATAGTTCCTTCTAGAACAGTTAGTTTTAAAGTAACAGAATAAAAACTGTGGAAACTTAACTCATTTGTAAGAAATGTTTAAACAGAAATTCAACTTATATCAAAAGGTTGAATGTAGAGGATAGCAGTAAATCCATTTATTTTCAAAGATTTTGACGGCAGCTCAGAACTATAAAGTGACCCAAAGTTTATGTCCAAACAGTTAAAATAGTTTAAAAGTTAAAGCTAAATACCCGAGTTTCCTTTAAACGTTGAATCAGCAAGTAAAGAAAGATGACCAATTTTCGTTCGACCTAAAAGTGAAAAGGAGAAAAGGTCTTGGATATTTTGAAGAAAATTTCTAAGACATTGTTAAGTGTGATATATTGCGTAGCCGGAACTGATGCACGTTACACCTGTCGATGCTCAAAGTCCATCGTTGTCGTCGTGAAAAGTTTGAAGAGGGAGATACCAGCTCAGATGTCATCCTTGTCCCTTGACAGAGGTTCAAAATTACCGATTCGTCTCCAATAGCCTCGTGTTGTTTCTTACAGCGACGTTAATATACAATCACAATTCCACTGTGATACAGCGTTTAATAAACAAGTTTTATATTTTAGATATAATAGTATGCAAATGGCTGCTTAGTATTTCAAAAGCATATTTCTTGGAATTTCGTATTTGGCACTTATCTTATTGATATCTTATTTGATAACATCTTATGAATATAAAAACATGCAAAAGGTTGTTTAATTTTCAGAAACAATATTTCTTGCTATTTTTTATATCCTGCATATCCTGTAACATTTTTTTGTATGCGGTGTCCATAAAAAATATGTACAACTTCATATTTTACTAGCTACAATAATGCTTTTTTTTCAGGTCACGAAGATTTGTCGAAAAATGTGGACAACACAGAAGGAACCTTAACGTGTAGGCTTTTCTTAGAGACCAATTCCGATATTCAAGTGCAATGAAGTTTTGGGACACAGTGATCCAGCTTGGTGTACGTCTGTTATGAGAAAAAAAGGGTAATCCATAAACAGGGGAAGTAACGCTCCTTTGTTTCAGATGCCATCTCGGATAAAGTTATGACAAGCGTTTGCAATGAATCCGACGAAATTGCCAAGCAGTGTCATAGCTAAATGAACCTGAATATAAAAATAAATATGGTTAAAAACAAAAACTTCTATAAGAAAAAAAATAAAAATGTAAAGTAAAAATAAACCAAAATGTAATATTTAAAAAAATAATAACTAAACAAAATTAAAAATAATTTGAAAAATTAAATTATAATTATAATTTAAAAAATATATATAGTTGATAATATACATATTTTAAACTTCTTTGTATAAAAATAATAGAATAATCATCCTTTGTTCAAGTAATATAAAAAGTATCTAAATTAATTTGAAAAATTCAGACATAAATTAGCAAATTCTATATATTAAGTAAATAGTTTCATAATATATTTCTATATATTTTTTACCTTAAAATCCTATCAAAGAAGGAAGATAACTTTCTCTCTTATCAGTTACATTATTAATAATCCTTTATTAACTATTTTTAATGAGTTTTCTTTATCTCACATTGTCACTTTGTCCGGTTCAAAACATTAAAAGTTTCTTCCTCACATTTTAAAGCATTCAAAGGAGCTGAAATTTTCTAAACACGACTGTTTTGAATGACAATACGATAATTTAATAATAATTAATAAAAATTAATTGATTAAAACTAATTATTTATAGATATAAATTTTACACCAATTTCCTCACCACGTCAGCAAATGGTCACCACATGCGTCATTTAATAATTTATCGTTTGATTTAATTTTAATTACATGTAGCTTAATTGATTAACATAATGCTTAATTGAGCTAAAAAATTTTACACGTTTTTATTTTAGATGCTAAATTTAATAAACGTCAAATAATAAAAAAAATTATTGAATAAATTCAATTTGAATCAACGTTCCTTTTTGCTCTTAAAATTTAATGTATTAAAAATTATGTTACGCAAAGAGTGAAGTTCGAAATAAACTTCATGTTCAATAATTCGAGATAAAAACCAACGTTTTTAAAAACAACGTTTTTATATAGTGGCAAAATTTATTAAGAAAGATTATTGAAATATTAGTTAAAACTGGTCGCAAATATCTAAATATTGCATTGTTAGGCAAGTAAGAACGGTTCCCGAAATTTCAGAACTCTAGCTTGATGGGAAGTTGGTTAATTTAACGATAGAAAATTTGATGACACACACACACACAGAAACACGAACCAAGTGAAATACATAAAAACGTTAAAAGTAACTAAAATTAATTAATTAATTCTGTAAATTAAATGGTTGGAATGCAGTTTAACCCAATCACTCTTGGCGACAAGAATTATTTGGCAGTATTTTGCCAAATGTGGCTACCCTGGTCCGTTTTACGGACTTAACGTTCAGCCAAACAAAAAAATCGCCAAGTTTGATGCCAATTTTTGAAATCGCGCCAAGTGGTTGGGATAAACTGCATTATTGAAGAAAATACTAGCTAAAACTTGTCGCAAATGTCCAAATATCGTATTGTTAGGCTAGTGAGAACGATTCCCAAGGTTTCAGATTTCTAGCTTGATGGGAAGTTGGTTAAATTAACGATCGAAAATTTGATGACACACACACACACACACACCAAGTGAAATTCAGAAAAACGTTTTAAAAAACTCGTTTCTTACCGGTTTTGTAAAGTTGTAAGCCAACTAAGGGTCTATTGTTTCGGGTTGATCAATTTAGGCGTACCATATCACTTTTCAATTTTATATCGTTGGCTTCAATTTTAATTGTATTTTGCTTAAATATATTCAGTTTAATTATTTATAATTTGCTTTAATTTTCTTTACATTTACGTGATATAATATTCAATTTAGTAATTAATCGTTTGCCTAAATTTTAAATAAGTTTAGTTTAAATATATTCAATTTAATAATATTCAAATATTCTAATTAATCATATTCATATTTTTAATTTCTCAATGAATATAAAATTTTTATTACTTAAAGCTTCAATAAATTTTATTATTTGTCAAATCAGCTATAGAAACATGAATTAAATGTTTCGTTAAAATAATTATTGTTTTTAGAAATTGCAAGACTGGAAAAACCTCTACCGTTATTAACAATCTCTGTATGAATTTTTCTCTAACAATAATTAAATAGCTCTAATCCTTCCCGTGTTGGTATTCTTCATTCATATATTCTGCAGATCCTTACTATTACTAACATTATTATTCTATAAATCTTTAAAATTATTATAATTATGGATCAAACAACCGTTACTTTTAATAAATTCAAAAGCTTTTTAATATCGATGGAATTAATGTTTAATTCTTAGGAAGAATATTGTAATAATTTATTTTATCTCTCAAATACATTTATTCATAAATATAATTCTACAGTGCTCAATTTTTCTTCATTACCCTTATTACAGTCACAAATCTGATATTTACAAAATAATAATTTGCCTATATCCTTAATCACATAAGTACTATCTATTTTATTTACATCAATAACAAAGTACATTAAAATTTTTTCTCACTTTTCTTCATACCAAAAAGTAAGTCCTCTTCAAATTTGTTATTTAAAATATAATTTTTTTCTTTAATGACACCATGACCATAAATTTTTTCTTATTATTTCTTGTCTTATTTTTTTAATAACTTTATTGGAAACGTGAAATATATTGTAACTATAAATCTCATAAAAGTATTTTTGTTGTCCTTTTGCTTAAAATTTTGTATCCTATTTTTATTAAAAAGCAAGCAAATAAAGATTATATCAGTATAAAGTATTGTACAAATTCTCATATTATAATTTTCAAACCTTAACCTGCTTTTACTGTTAGGCATAACCTAAATAATAGTTCACTTTTTCAAATTTATGAGTATAAAAACTACAAATTTCAATTTTAACGCATTTTTATGTACCTAACGTTGTTGGTATCATGCCTCTTTTGATTAATTCGTACATAAATATTATGCCAAATTTGACCAATATATTTATAATCACATATTTTACATATAAGTAAATTCAATAGACACAATTAAAAGTTATACTGAAAGTAAATTTGAAATGAAAATTGAAATGGTTATTATTAATCCTTTTAGATGTTTTACACCTCTTATAATTATAATTATTGTAGTATAATTTATCAATTTTGATTTTTTTTTCTTAATATTCGAAACTTACAATAAAGGCTTTCAAGATAATTACATTACTATCACCCTGGCTGCTGCTTTGACACAATGATCGCTCAATTGGTATGCTCATGGTTATCTTTGAGTTTGGTTTGGTTTTATTAATGTCGCATTAGAAGCAACACGAGGGCTATTTACGACGGACCTCGTAATTTTGAGCCTCGGTCAAATGAAGAAGTTATCTTTGAAAGTCATTATCATGGAAAGTCTTTATATTTCACGAGAGAGAAATAACGATTTGTATGAATGAAAAATATATTGTTGTAATGCAAATGCCTTGAATATTAATATGGTATTTTATGAGAGATTTACAATTTTTTCTTTAAATTCAATTGTATAAAATGATTTCCTCGAATATTGTTTAGCATAAATAAATACCAAAAATATTTTCAAATAACACCGGTAAAAAACGAGTTTTTTGAACATGGGTTTCCTTATAATCTGCACGCAATGTGTTACATAATTTTTTATACCTTAAATTTTAAGAACAAGAGAGAAAGTGGAGCCAAATTGAAATTATTTAATAATTGGTTTTAATAATTTCTTTATTATTTGATATTTAATAAATTTATCATCTAAAATAAATACGAGTAAACATTTTTAGCTCAATTAAGCATTGTGGTAATCAATTAAGCTACACGTAATTAGAATGAAGGCAAACAATAAATAATGACATTTAATTGTATATATTTAAGCTAAATGTAATTAAATTAAAGCAAACGATTCATTATTAAGTTGAATATTGTATCAGCTACATGTAATTAAAATTAAAGCAAACGATAAATTATAAAACGATGGATTTATCGACTTCGTGAGAAACTTGGCGCAAAATGTAATTCTTTAAATAATTAGTTTAAATCACTTAATTTTTTTAGTTTTTATTAAATTATTGTATTGTCATTCAAAACAATAGTGACTTTGGCAAACAATAGTGACTTGAACTTCAGCTCAATTGAGCACTTTAAAATGTAAGGAAAAACCTTATAAAGTTTTGAGACTGACAAAGGTACAGTTGACCCAGACAAACTATAATGTGAGTCAAAGAAAACTCATTCAAAATAAATTGTTTCCATTTTGCAGGGAAATTTTCTCGCACTATAAATAAAATTAAACGTATGCATTGATCAATTTTTTTAAGATAAAGAATGTTTTGTCATAAGTCATTTCTGTAATAACTGTAACATCAAAAATGTGTAAATGTAAGCGAATGGCTTAAAAGATTGCGGATCACTGAAAATCTAACAAATTCGAAAAAGGAAGGAATTCAAGAGTGCAAGGAACTTTTATAACATCAATTTTATTAGGTGATCTTTTTAAGCTCGTAGTCTTCAGCTTCTGGATCTCAGCCGGAGAATAAGAAGTTCTTCGGCCTACTTTAACGGTGAAATCATCCGAGTCTGGTACTCTGAAATGGATTGCGCTTACAAATTACATTTATAAACAGTATCTTTCACGAAATTTCATCACATATCTATCACATAATATTTAAGCAACTAATGAACGACGCGATCTGGTCAAGAGGCAGAGCAATACAAAATGCGAACTTAACGCAGCGCTAAGTGTTAATAGTAGTCGCGATCCCTAACTACGAAGCAAGGTGACCAGATGTATAATTACAAATACAATTATAAAATGACTATGTACATAATTTATGAACAATAAATAACAAGACAGCTACTTTTAAAAAAAAAACAAGTTAATGCGTAAACAATTGTTATACTTTAACAAATGTTTAAATTTTGAATGTTCCTATTTTTAAAATCAAAATTCATTTCTTTCCACTTCGAAATATCAACTTGGAGATTAACAATTTTGAAAATAAAATATTAGTTCGAAATGAATGTCCACTGCATTTAGGGGAGCAAGAGCCAAAGTTTCTCTACTGCATCGTAATTGTAGCATAAAAACAAAAAGACTTGTTCTAATTAAATTATCTTGACGTCTCGTCAAATGGAAATAATAAAGAGTGATAGAACCTTATACTTGCTTTCAAAATCTTTCTGGGGTCCATCTCCGCATAAGGAGACGATACCTCTCCTGCGAGACTATCCGTTTGTTGCATGGACCTTGCATTCCATCGCTCTTCAAGGAAGACTCTTTTTTTTCTGCCGAGATGGCGGAAAGTGTTCTCCGGTGTTTGGTACTTCTGCTGCGGAGACTGTAGGGGCTTCTCGAATGTTGTGGTTGACCTGTGGTGGGGAGTTCTTTGACTTGGCGGATGTAGCTGACACATGTTTACTGCTCCTCAAGGATTGCTGTCCCTTACCCACTTTTACTCAACGTGATTGGAGACCGTTTGGAGGTCCTTGGAGTATGTAAAGAGGAGGTTGGCGCTCTTTTCCTTTTTGGTAGTAGCTTGTGGGGACCTTTCTCTTCGGAGGCAGAGTTGAACGCTTGGATAAAATTCCTTGCACTTGTTTATACTTGCTTATGTTCCAGTGTCGATCGACATTTACTGATTTCCCTAGGAAACGGCTCTTTCGGGACCTAACACTATTACTAGAAATTGAAGTAATATATTTCGCTTATGGTAATCGGTGGTCTAACCTCGTGTTTTCCTTCGGCCGTACCGAATTTGATTTGGGGCCCTTTGAGTAATTGTCTTGACTGGTATTTCTAGATGCAGTATCCTGATCAATATTATAAACACTTCGTTCTCTCGAAACTCTCGTCCTATAGTCCTTTCTTCAATGGTAGAGTTTAATTTGGTCAATATTGATAGTTGTATTCCTTTAATGTTTTAAAATCACTACATTGTTCTTAAATACTCGAACCACTATGAAGGGTCTCTAGAATTTAGGCCGAAATTTCGCAACCACTTTGTGATTTGCCAAAGTAATTGGATGCGTTTCCACTAAAACCAGATCGTTTACCTTAACCATCCAATCCCGTCTTCTCTTATTGCAATATCGAGATTATTTGTTTAGCTGTACCTCTATTTTTTGTTGAACCTCAGCCAAAGGTTTCTCAATATCCTTACGTACCTTATCTCCATGTTCGAAAACATGCACCAGTTTCTGAAAAGGAATTATTAATTTGAATTTTAAAAGTAGCTCAGCAGAAGTCTTCCCCATTGGTTCATTTACCGCGATCCTGATTGCATATGTGAACTGCTGTAGAAATTGATCCAAAGATGTATGATTTGCCTGCACGTAACTGGCTATCATCTGCTCTAAATTTCGATTAACACTCTCCAAAGCGTTTGCTTGATGTCTGTAAGCAGTAGTTTTTACGTGTGCGATGTTCAACGTGCGACATAGTTCCGAAAGGAAAATGAGTCCATTATCACTGACTACCTTAATTAGAGCTCCGTACCTAGATATATATTCTTTATAAAGAGCAGTGGCCAATGTTTTAGTTGATGCTTTCCATAATGGAATTAATTCGCCCCATTGAGGAAAATTATCTATAATTAATAAACGAAAACGATGTCTGTCAGGGTTTGATGCTGGGTATGGTCGTAATAAATCTAGAGAAACTTGGTCATTTGAATAAATAGTTTTTATCGAAATTAATTGTCCAGATGGAAGCACATTTTTATAATTGTAACGTTGACATATGCCGCACGTTGACACATACTCCCTTATGATTTTCCCCATTTTAGTAAAATAGCACGTTTCCTTGATTCTGACATAAGTTTTTTCTTACACCGAAATGACCTGCCAATGAATTATCATAAAATTTCTTTAAAATAGATTTCCGCAAGGATTGCGTAATGTAAGCCTGCTATTCTTGTTCAGAAATTAGATACTTAGCATAAAAGGAATACGATCAAGAAGTTTGTCTTCGGACCAATATTCGCATATTACTGCATTTATTGTTGAATCCTCTGGATTTTCTAAATAACGGTAAATATGACTTAACTCTGAGTCCTGACTTTGCACACTTTCAATTGCACACTTGAAGGTAGAGAGTTGATAGAAGAGAATTGATAATGGCACAAGAGACACGCTCAAGAACCTGTTCCTCAAAAGGTTGTCTGGACAGCACGTCAGCAACTATATTCTAATTGGACACTCTGCCAATTGTAATGCCCTCCTCATCATTCTGTTTGAAAGATTTTTCCCATTCGTTAATTTGGTCAGTAAGTGCTGGGTGGTCTGTTATGTTTCTCGTTGGATACTGCCCGAAATATGAATGAAATTTTTGTAGCTCCCAAATAACTGCTAAACATTCTTTTATCTGTTACGGAATAGTTTCTTTCTGCCTTATTTAAAGTTCTTGATGTATATACTATATTTCTTTCTCCCTGTGAAAGCACAGCACCCACTCCGACTGCGCTGACTTCGATGAGCAATTCAAAAGGGGATTTCAGATCAGATAATTTCAATACTGGAGCCGAATTCAAAGCAACCTTTAATGTGTCAACGTTCTTTGGGCCTCTAGAGTCACTTCGAAAACTGACCGCTTTGCGTTTAAGCGCATTTAATGGTTCACACAGCTCAGAATAATTTTTAATGAATATTTAATATCAGCCCTCCATCCCTAAATATTTCGAAACCTAGCGTGCGTTCTTCGGAGTTAGAATGTCAAGAAAAGCTTTAATTTTGTTAGGACCAGTGTGTACCCCATGTTATTATCACTCCTAGGTATTTCAATTCCTCCCTGACCAAAATGACATTTCTCAGCATTTAAAGTCATCCCACGTCCTGCAAGAACTGCAAAACTATCTTCAAATGGTAGACATGATCAGTAAAAGACCTCGAATTATGACATCGTCCATATAAGCGCAAACAAATTTTCCAATCATTGGCCTAATATGATATCCATTGCTCTTTGAAAAGTGGGTGCTCTACCTGATAATCTGAAAGGCATTTGCTTGAAGGCATACGGTGACAAACGCCTTTTAGGAATGTCGGGTGGATTGATGGCCAATTCAATATACCCAGACTTAAGGTCTAACACAGGTATAGTACAATTTTGTTGGAGTTCATTAACAGATCGTTAATTACTGGAAAGGGGCACTTAGGGTACCTAGTGATATCATTCAGCATTCGGTATTCTATTGCGAATCTATACATACGTATCAGGAGAATCGGCGGGCTAATCATTTTCCTTTCTGCACAATACCACAGGGGAGGTATATGGGGATGAAAGGCTATAATAGTTCCTTCTTCCAGCATTCTTTGAAAATGAAGGTCTGTTATGTGATCTTTAACTCTGTCGTAACAGTAAAACCAATATGCTACTGGAGGATGGTCTCCGATATCAATTTCGTGATAAAGCACTTTTGGACCTGTTTGAACTGAGAATAATTCAGAGTAGTTCTTGAAGAGCTGCTGCGTTTTGTGCCCTCTAGATCAATTTTGACCGGTTTCAGTTCCTTATTTTTAATCTGCCGTATCTCATCAACAGCGATAGCTAAAATACTTGTCTCATAATTTAGAGTAATCAGAAGCACGCATGAAATCCACGCTCAGAACGCAAGGATACCCTTTCTAGGTCTTACATGTTGCTTCTTGTGCCGTGAACACGGTGAGGTTTGACTTCGGCCTTTTGACAAAATAAAAATAACGATCATGGAATGCAAGCGACACAAATGATTTCTCAGTCCCCGTATCCCATAATGCCATTACAAGCGTGTAGTGCAAGATATCCGGGATATGAGGAATATTTATGGGACGCATTTTCAAAGCATTAATACTTGTGGGAGGACATTGATAACCACGCGATCAAAAAACGCCTGTATTTCGATCGCCTATAATATAACTGTCTGCGGTTTTGTTGGCGCGACCCTGAAAGTGGATACCTATTTCCCTACTGCTGGTATACATTTGTAGTGGTATAGCGGACGTCTATCCTGTGTTCGTCTATCTGGTGATCATCGTCGAGCAAAATTTGGTCCATTGTTATCTTGTCGCGAATACCTCGGGCGTTAATATTACTCCTGCATAGGTGATGGGTTATAAGATGCATGATGCGACTGGTATGTTGTCACTATTTCCAAAAGTTGGGCTTTTGTAGTGGGATTCCTAAGCATGAAATAACCCAGCACATTTGGAGATAAGCGGTTCATTATGTGCTGCACTATTGTCGCTTCCATGACCACAAAATTCAGTAACTGAGCTACTTTAAGCATACGAAGGATAAGTGCTGTTGGAGACTAGCTAGACTGTTTTCTCGTTCCATAGTACTCAGCTTCAAGTTCTGAGAGTTCCTGAATTTCAGGGAAAGGGCATGAAGGGCTTGTTTTAAGTATTCGATACCACTCTGTCTACCTCTAACTAGATTTTCTTCCATCACCGAGAGCCCCTCACGAGCGCGACCTGTGAAATGTTTCCTCAAATTAGCTAGTTGAAGGACCTCCGCGATGTTATAGTAACACATATTATCTTCCAAGCTAGCTAAAAAGTCCGTTTCATTTTCTGATCCATCGAAAAACTGTATGGAGAAGACGGCAATTCCATTTATCTCTCCTGCTGCAGGAGTGGGAACGGTTGGGTGCCATTGTAGCGTTCCACTACTTCTACGTGACTCTTTTGCCATAATACAATCGTATGTAACTGATTCTAAAAGTCAACAGTCTATATAAAGGCACATCAGTCAGTTCTTCAAATATTAATTTATCACACGCTCCACTATTTATTTATCAATTACTGTACTACAATGTCTAAGGAATTTATTCTCTTTCTGGGGTCCCTTGCATTAATCCCTCTTTTCAACTATTATTGAAATAATACTACCTTACCAAAATCTCTTCAGTTGACGTAACTTATTAAATCTTCAGTGGCAGTTACCGCCAGCAACAACTCTTGATATCGTCCATCTCTTGCTAGGCATACATTCAGCACTAATCACACTCATCCTCCATCCTCTAAATGTCACTTTCCTTATATACCATCATATCAAAACACTTCATTTTATTTCCACATGCCTCTACTTAACATAATCACGTTTCATTTTACTTGGGGAAGAAATTGTTATTTCCAGCAATCAATCTCGATTAAAGTCCCCAAGATTAGTGAAGCGAAAATCGCAAATACCTCAACTTCACAAAATTACTATCGTTTTCACAGATAAGAATAGTCGAAACAAAATTTAGAACAAAAGGATGGACATTATTACTTGATTTTGTTGAAGTGTGGCAAATAATTGATAATTATTAATCAGGGGACAAGAACAAAAATGAAGATATTGTTAAAGATATAGATGAAGAGGTGAGAGATAAAAGGCAAAGGAACATATATATATATATATATATATATATATATATATATATATATATATA
>BMAW01124469.1:117167-129309 GCA_019974015.1 Nephila pilipes
TTTTTTTTTTTTTCAAATTATTTAACATGAGAAAAAAAACTCCATTAACCACACCTCTTTGATTTTTACATTAAAGTTTCTTTTTATCGTTGACACACAGTGAAGAGTTCGAATTATTTTTCATAAGGTTTCAAATAAAGATTTTTAAAGTAATATATCATATTTAACGCGAAACTTTTAACAATATGAATATTCATCCTAAAAAATTTATTTGTTCTAAATTATAAACACCTAGTCCATAAGGAAGGGCACAATACTGAAACTTAAGAATATCCCTAAGATATTTTGAAAAATATATTGCCGAGATACCATGTATCCATAAAATAAGCCACAACTAATAGCATCCCTGTCGCTAGGAGTGACTGGCCTGCTTCTGTTATCAGTTCCATCTATCAGTTGGAACTGATAACAGAAGCGGGTTATCAGTTCCATCTGTTAATGTTAGATAAAAATAAAAAATTTTCCCCTCAAGATTTGATAAACATGTGTCAAAATTTATGTATGAAAGAGCCACTTTGCTTAGCATTTTTCATATTTCTGTTCGGCTAAAAATAATCATGTTAATAAAACAATTTTAAAAAAGTACAAGCTGTATAATCAATATTTTTTGTTTTTATTTCAATATCATTATCATTTGATAATATATTTTATCAAAACTTCAATTAGTCTTTTTTTAATTCATATGTGTTGTCACTCGCGAAAAGTTTAGTAACAATAAATTAGTACACAATATAACATTCCTGTGTATATTTTTGACAAAATATCTCTTCAGACTTAATTTTAACCTATTTTACATTTTGTCAGATATATTCTTATAACATTAGCTCATCTGCTTTTTAATCTGTACAACAGTTAACTTATATTTAAATTATTTTCCAAATTCGTGGGTTTTTAACGTTCTCTTTTTAAATGCACCGTGAATGATATTTAACTTTTGCATATGAAATTGACATTTAATAGCAATAATTTTTAAGCACAATAGTAGTAATCATTACATTTTGATTAAATTATGTTAATGAATAGGATTTGATGGCAATGAAGGGATGCTGAAAACAGTTAGATTCTAATTTGATACTTATTTCAGCTTAACTAACAAATAGCTATATAACTTAATTATCATTTTCCTACATTTTTCTCATGTACAAGTTCAAATTGCACTGTGGTTAGTGCGCAAGAGTTACTTTGTACAGGATGTCTTAAGACGAAACGCCATCATCACCTGTTGCTACGATAGACGCATCAACAAAGTCTGGCTAGGCGATTGGCAACAAGTAGTCTTTTTGGGTGAATCCCTCTGTTTAATTTACGTTATAACAACAGCCGTACCCACATTGGTACACACTGGTGAACTTTAATTCTGTAGTGCTTTTTCCAATATTATACCGAACATATGCAGATCGTAATTGTTCATGTTGGATATCATGGACAATTACGGCTGATAAGAAATTGTGTGCAATCTCAACATCTACCAATACATCAAATAAGTGCTGTAACTATAAGTACTCCCCTTCCTACAAAGCATTTCAGGAGCCGTATTTCAACAGGACAGTGCCTGTCTATATGTTGCTTAGAACGTTCAAGATTTTGCAGCCCAACACCTACAGCTTTTTCGTCCACCTACTTTCCATCCAAAAGGTCATACATTAATCATGCCTGAAATTTCATTGCTTGGCGTTTTTCTCGTGATATTCTTCCCATAGCTGATGTGGATGAACTTTGGGTTCGAATAGAATCAAGAGGAAGTGATCATATTCAGATTCATATTCAAAATCTGTTTCATTCGATGTCACTTCGTAGAGAAGCCCGTAGTGGTTTCTTAAATACTTATTTTCGACATCTAATTTTGTTATTTTGCTTTGTATTATGAATCCTTCACTCCCAAGCATTTTCTCAAATTGCCTACAAAACTAATTTTTCCGCATATAAATCTGCGTAGGAGGGAAGACAATGAAGCTCAAAATTTTTGCGTAAAACTATGAATATAACAGAGAGTAGGCATTTAAAAAACATAGCTTTTCAATTACATTGTATGAATAAAATTGGTGTTTTCAGTAATAAATATTCATCAAATATTGATCTAAATCGACATTTTTAATGTTTTAAAGCTTTCGTTATAATTTATGAGTAATAACTGAGATGTTTCTCCAAAGGCTATGAATATAGACTTGTTGATGATATGCGCATTTCACCTAACCGTCATCAGCGATTACCAGTGTTCCTCATCAATTAATGAGCTAAAACTGTTAATTTGAGGTAAAGTAGATAAGCAAAGTGAATTTGTAATAATATTCGTATTTTATTTGCAATCATTAAAGAGCAACAAATCATCCACCACAACATGTCAATTATTCCAAATATGAGTTTTAAGTACGAGAGTTGGGCACCTTTAATTCGCATGATTGCTTAGTTCGTGATTTTATTATAATGAAGTCAGGATTTCTCCTGTTAAAAGTAGGCCTTGGTACTTTTATTTCTATTTTATATATCCAGGAGGAAACATGCCATGGAGTTCCAATTTGCAGTAACAAAAATATACTCCGAATAAAATGGGAAAGACAGCAGTCAAATGATGGGAAAGAAACATGGAAAAAATTGGTTATATTACGTTTTCTCTGGAAGACCTGTAAGAAAGATTCATGAGGTAGAATTGAAAACTTTTATAAATCCATGACTTACCAACCAACAAATCTCATGCTGGAAGAGAAACCTTAAAATTCTTTCAAAATATAGAAAAGCAGGTCTAAGTCATGAAGTTGGGGAAAGGCGAAGAAAATAAATAATTGCTGACTTTGTAAGAAACGTAATATCAAATAAAGGCTGAACAGATGATAATAAATTTTAGGGATAGAGTAGGGGAAGGGTTTTAAAAAGGATCCAAAACACATAAAACAAAGAGCATTCAAACGAAAATTTTATCGATAAACTAGCTCACTAAGATCCAAATGAAGAGGTGATAGAAACGATAACAAGATACAAAAATAGTGAAAAGAGTGGGGTGAAGCCCGAATTCTGATTGTCAAAGGCAAGATGGAGAGCAGATGTAACGCCACTAGTCCTTTGATCATTAAGTGCAGAGGATGGTTTTCGTCTCAAAAGAGAATAAAAAATGAGATAGGAACAAGATGTTGTCGCATGCTTTGAATGTTTAAGGCAATGAGAACGTCTATCCTTTTAATAATATTATTTTATCATTTTTTAATTTGAATGTTTCGATTAGACATAAATCACCGTTACTAGAAAAGTGAAAGATTCCAATTTAGATTTTTTTTAAGAAATTATTTTCCATATCGCAATATTGGAGACATAGGCTGAAAGTTCAATCATTTTTCAGTAATCAAATTTAAAGTGTTAAAACGAACTCTTCTTGCGTAGGTGTGATTTCTATAATAACTTAAACTCATATCGAAGAAGTGTTAACGTGATACAGAGAATTCATAACATCAGTTGACGTTTTTAAAACTGCACATTCTTAAAGAATAAAAGATAAGAGAATCTATAAAATTATATCAAAAATTTAATTGTTAGATCACAGGTTTGACTAAACATAAGAAAACGAATTATAAAATATACATGTTTCAAAAAATTGCATTATCAATATCAAATTAATCAATAGCAATATAAAATATTTTTTTTAGGATTACGGGATAGTACCATTATAAGCAATAATGGCGATGTAAATACAAAACACGAAGTAAATAACTTTAAATGGTAGTAATTTAATTTAATTTCAAGCTTTATTTTGGTTTTAAGGATTTAAATATGTTACTCTCAATATATATATAAATGTGTGTGTATGTGTGCGTGCGTGTATGTGTGTGAATCTTATTTTTGATAGATTTCATTCTTTTTACTAGTTGGATTTAGGTATATTTTTGTTTTAAATTCATAAATCTTTATCTAAACAAAGTTAAAAAAAATTAGTTTTAATTTTTTGTAACTCGGTACTTTGTATTTCCTTAAATTGCTTCTTTTGCTTTATTCATTACAATTTGCATTTGGGAGTGATCCAAATTCTGCACAACAAGATGCATTGGCAGAGGGTTGGTACTATAGGACATGTTTAACACCTCACAATTTAGTCCCCAGTCTGAATGTTCATATTTTATATGAAGATACATATTTTGTCTTTCAATTTTATTCTGTTTATTTCAATTTTTTTAATTATTTTACTTTATATATATATATATATATATATATATATATATATATATATATATATAAATTTTAAAACCTTTAATTAAAAAAAACACATTTTTAATTCTGTTTTAAACATTGGTAGGAATTCAAAATAAGAGCGAAATGATGTTTTTAGATCTTGGAAGACAAATTTCTGTGCATGTTCTTTCTATATCTTTCATTTCTCCTTCAGCAAGAGGACTTATTTCTACTAAATTTCGGCTTCGGTTACATTTGATTTGGCTGATGGAGTTTCGACTCTACGCGCATTTCAGCTTATTTCTTCTTGATTGAACTTCGTAGTTTACAGCGTCGTGAATCTTTCTTTTCGTGTATATCACATATTGAAAGGATATTGCTTTTCGAGTTGTGTATTTGACGCATCCTGTTCTTTTTAATTCTTTTTTCTTTCATTTTTCAAGGAAAATACATTCAGTGGGGAGTATACACCTTTCTCTTATTATTACCTTCTATATTGCATGACATTTTTTTATCGCGTTTCGTAAATTGACAGACTCCAGCTTGATATTTATAACGGTCTGTGATAAGAATAGTTTGGAGAATGTAGAAAAGATAAAATGGAATTTTTTTTACCATATTTTTATTCTCCTGATTCCTATATATATTCCTCACCAAAAGATTATTATAATATTCTAAAATACACAAAATCATTTCTATTATTTTTTTTATTAATTATAACTCTATTTTCTAATGACTTTTTATTCGTGGTTAAGTGTCATGTGGAGATGAAAAAAGGCACTAAACTTTCATATGACTATTTTTAAAAATTTACTAATGTCAAAATATCACATTCATTAAGTAACTTATATAAATACATATTTAGATGTATTTATGTTTGTAATAACATATTTATATTTTACTCATCCGTATTTCTAATGCCTCAAAAATCAAATAATTGTCATAATTTTGAAGCACGAACGCTCACAATCTTCATAAAAGCCTCCTTGACTGCTGACATGTAATCAATGAACAAATTAGAGAAATTCGCCGAAATTATATAAAAGTATGTATTTTATTCCATACATTATTATTTTATACTATAACTTCTTCCAAATTCAGAAGCAATCTATGAATATGCAAATTTTTGCTCTGACGTGTAAAGTCTTTTAATTCTATTTTACACGAAGAGGACTCGCTAAGTTTTAAATATTTTTTTTTTATTTAAGCATAAAAAATAATTTTGTAGCATAACAAATACTGTTTACATTTGGATGAAAATATAAATATATCTCTGATACAATTTTAAAAAGTTATATCTGAAACAATTTGAATATTTCAAAACCTTACTTCTGTACTTTTTAATATTTCTTTATGATTCTTTCTGTAATTTTCTCAAAGAATGTTTTAAATAATCTTAGGTATGTGTTTTACAATAATTTATAAATTGTGAAAAAGAATTTAAGGATATGTGCAATAAATGCAACGAATTTTTATACGTTTTGATCACATATTCACTAATATGCTATGGTACTTATTGTATAATTATATTTTCTTTCCATACAATGTACTTGAAAGGTAGAAAATGGAATTCTATAATTTAATTAAAACTTTTATTATAATTTTAAAATTTTGGAATAGTAAGTGACAGCATTATATGACCTATTTCGTTACTGCAGTTAAGAATTTTTTTAAATTTTTCATTCAAATATCTGATACACTTACAAGAAATTTAGTTTTGGAAACTTGGAAATTTACTCAGAATACAGAGAATCAAAATATCTTCAGGGGCGGTTGATTGGTCTCCTACATGTAAAAATTATAAACATCATATTAGGTCACTTCAATGGATACAATTCAGTAAAAGAACGTGATTGAAAACGCCTGAAACAAACCAACTTTATTTATAAACCTAAAATACAGCAAACATAATCCTCAATGACAGCCTGCATAAGATAATTCATATCTGTATCTAATAGACATACAAACATAAAAATAAATGAGTGCGAAATAAAAAGAGAAATGGAGGAGGTAGTTCTCTCGCGTTGCTTTTATACATTAAGTGGTTAGGACGTTTTAACTTAAAAATATTTGTATACATAATCTAGTGACGGTTACAGAAGCTCCAAATTGATTTTTATCGCTAAATGTCTGAAACTTTAATTTAACATGTCAAAACTCAAATCTTTGACATTTGTAATTCAAAATATTTATGCAAATATTTACGTAATATGAAATTCAATATGATTTCATAATAAGATTACATTTATAAAAATAAAATGACCTGAGTTTTGAAAAAATTATTGTTCAAAGTTATTTACATATGTTAAAATGAGCTAAGTATGTTAACTAAAATAAGAAACCAATGTTTTGGCAATGTAATTGATTTTCTTTCTCTCTCTTGAGAAATTAATAATTATATTAATTTTACACAACTGTTGGGATAATTGAATTAATTATTAAGGGTTTCTCTATCTTACTATTCTAGAATTTTGTACCATTCAAAACGCTACGTAAATAGCTACATTATTTTACACTATATAAAAGTTCATTGCCTCTTTTTATATAGTTCTTAACATTATTCATTTCTTATTGCAATTTTCTTAACCATTGTTAATTTTAAGTTAATTGTTTCATGCCTGTTATAGATCATTTTCCAAGCAAAATGATCCATAGCAGGCCTGTCCATCCCAATAGACTTTGCGAGTCGTTTTGGAAGCACATTTTATTCCAGCAGGTCGCATTGGAAATACATTTTATTCAAGCACGTCGCATTATATATATATATATATATATATATATATATATATATATATGGGAAGCAAATAATCCTCCTGAACTTCATTAAAGTAATCAAGAACATTCTGCTATAAATTAAGGGAAATTACATTTTATTAAATTTAATATATTTACAAGTGATACAGCTTAGAAACTGTCCTGCAGTTACAACATAACGCTGACGTTGAATTATTAGTGATCAAAGGACATCGAGCAGTCAGTCTGTCTGGCACAATACGCTTTTGCGTCAAATACATTAGACTGGCTGCTGCTATTTCGTATGTTCCGCGTGTCGCATTTCCTCCCTACGTCTAGTAATACCCACTTACGCTCTTCAGATATCTTGCTCATTAGTTAAACATTGTATACCGCCTAATTGCACCAGATGGCCCGTGTGCTTTTTAAAACGAGTTTTGTAATTGTTCCGTTATTAGAATAAAGAAAAATTGAGATAAAATTTAGTTAGGTAGTAAGATATTCCCATTTTAATAAGGTATAATAGGAATGACTTATGGTGGAGTGTTCTTTTGTAGTTTTTTATACAATAAAAGTTTAAATCTTTATTCAGATGACCAAGCTCCACGGGCCGTGGGTTGGCCAGGCCAGATCGATAATGTAGAATTTTCTATTTTAAAAACGATTGTACTGTAGCGAATGTTGCAAGAAACTGAAGGAAAAACAGGCTTTATAACTTCATTGTAAGAAATGTGAGGTTAGGTGCTGGGTGACATTTTTCACGTTATTTTTTTTTTTTTTTTAAAAAAAAAAGACCGTATCTTTCGCAATTATGTGACACAAAGAGACTCAAAGCTTACTTACCAGTTTAAAGATAAATTAAAACAGCAATCAAATTAAAATAAATTTAAAATTATTAATAAATAATAACGTATTAATTACTATTAAATTTAATCAGAAAGATAAGAGAGAATAGTTTCTTTACGTCGGTTTTTATTTGTAGCGATAGTCATGACGAAAAGAAAATATTTATCTGATACTGAGATTTGTGAATTAATGAATGAATTTGGACAGTGATGCAAGTGAAAATAATTCAAATCTATACATAGCCATTAAAGGGGGAAGAAGACGAAGATGTACTTTTTGCTCAAAATCTTGCGTGAAGCGTCAAAAGATGACAAAATATGTGACGTTAGACTATGCATTGAAGAATTTTTTTTTTTATAAAAATACCATACAGCGAAATAAGATTATTTTTATACCTTAATATTCCATGTAATGGTACATCATTACACCATGAAATTTATGTAACAAATATAAGTATATTTTGTATTTCCTTAAAAGATATGATTTTTTATGTAATAATTTTATGTATAAAACATAATTTTAAATTTTTTTTCTTTAGCATATATTAAGTTTAATGCTTTTTAAATAATATATGTAAACCCCAAAATATTCTATTGTATAGACGATTTTAGAGGAATTTTTTTCACGAATTGGGCTTTTATCTAAAATCGTCTGGGCACAGTGTGACATTCCGCGGTAAGAAGCCGCGGGCACAGAGAAGCACTTACTTTTTTCTCCCACCGGTAGCGAAATAGCTAATGGCATCAGAACTCGAACTCACGACTGAATTGAAATAATGCTGTCACTCGACAAAATGTGTCGTAATATCTATGAAGTATCCAAGAAACGCTTTAAGTTTTCCCGAACATACAAATAAATCTATATCAATGGATCAGTAACTGGATGAGTAATGTTTTAAACAGATTTCGTTTCTATAATTTATATACACTAATGCTTATAAAGGTTAGAATATGATTATTTTATTATGATTATTTATATATTTGGAACACTATTTTTTCCATGTTATGTCACAAAATTTTATACTTAAAGTAACAAGGAAACTAAAATGCTATAAATTACACACTTGCTTTGAAAAAAAAAATTCTGAGATAAAATAGATGGTGCCAAACTTATTCAGTGATGTATTATTAGTAACAATGTAACAATTGAAGAATTTGAAAACTGAATTTTGAAACTGCCAACACGCATGCCACGTCATACGGTAGTATATTTGCATTTGCGTTCTTCTCAAAATGTGGTTTTTAGGAGTTTGGTACACAGTCCTCCAAATCTAGTTCATCCATTGGGCTAAGACTTGCCGCATTTTGAAATGAGGCTATATCGCACTGATCCATCTCCCTATAAATTAATGTGAAATTTACTGTGTATTCATTTTAAAGTCTCAAAATTCATTATTTACTAAATGAAAAGTCAAATTTAAATTCATATGTCATTTATTGAATTTAAAGCGTGACATTTACATATATCATTTAATTTGTAGTAGCGACATTTTAATTGAATTAAACGATTTTCCCCTACCTTAATTTGAGTCATGATGTGGCACACGGATCCGGTCGAGAGAGATTCAAGAAATTCAGAATATAGAATAGAATGTTGAGGTAAAAAAAGAAGTAGTAGTGTCTTAAAATTGGAACACACTGCCTAATAAGGGATTACTGATACTCCCCCTCCCCCTAAAATGAGAAAGTTCTCTAATAAAGTCTCTTAGCACGTGCTTCTTGGCTGAAATTCCAGAGAGATTAAAAGCCCAATGGTCCAGGCCTATACTCAGGAGAACCGAAAACTCAGAATAAAACAAGAAATTACCGCATTCCCAAAATAAATGTATTTACGAGTAAACCTCCTCGACGCTGCATCATTTCTAAATAAACTTAAACTCATCTAAGTAAACTTTATTTATTTTAATGAATATAAATAATTCTTAAATATCACACAATATTTTTAACAAATATTATAGGAAATTTTAATGACAAAGATTTATTATAAAAAGTCATTAAATTCAGTGTTTCTAAAATTTATAATTTATATATATATATATATATATATATATATATATATATATATATATAGTTATCTTTAAAATTACTCTAGAAAGGTGTAAAGATATAAATTTAGTGTTATGCAAGATGTACCTAAAGGAAAGTACGCGACTTACAAATATAAATCCGTCAGTTGAATAATGCTGATGTGTAATTATTTTTGTTTACAAATGTATTTTTCTTTACATAAACTAATTCGCAAAATATGAAAATATCCCAATGATAAGATATGATTTTCATGTCTTTTAATTCTGAAAAGTAGGATCTATTTAAACTTGGCATTAAATAAGCACATTTTTCCGTGTCGAAGACATCTTATTTACCTTAGTTATTTTTTTATGTATTATTACGAAATTACATTAACTTTAAATCATTCACTTCAAAGGGAAAGTAAACGCTGTAATAACCCAATATAGGAACTCAGTAACATAAACATATTCGTGTTCGATTACATACCTTCTTGGAATGATTTAAAATTCATATAACTTCTTTGAAGTTGGAATATCTTAATAAAGTAAACCGTTTTATCATTTGCCGTAAGCATTGAATTAAAATATTAATTTCATGAGGAACTCGAGATTGGGTGCATGGATCATGATCTATGTAAAATTTCATGTTTTGGTTGTCCATTTATAAGCAATTTAATAATTTGTCCTTCCACCAATCGTCCAATATTTCCTTCACTTACTCATCTGATGATTGGCAGAACCAAGAAAAACAAAGATAAATGCGAGAAAAGAAACGGTTACCGTTTTTTGCCCCGACAGTATTAAGTTGTCTAAGAGGCATCACAATTGTTAAATAATTCGATAATGAATAAGTTGTCTGAAAACACAACAGAGTATAATCTATTTCATTCAGCATTATCATTCGAAAGATGTTATATTCAAAGTATATTCCATTATGTTCAAAGTGTTTCTGGTATATAGTGAATAATATTAATGGGGATATCATCTCACACATATAAACATTTCATGAAATAACTAATTATTATCCCTTAAATATCTTTGTGTTTGCTTACATGTAAATTCTTTAGCATATTAAAATCTTCAGAAAACATTTCCCATTCTTGTGATGTAATAAAGTATTCATAAAGCTATACTAAAATGTGCCTTTGCATGCTGTAATAGCCACGATTTGGATAATAATCGCATATTTATTTCCTCTTAAAACGTCCATAAAAGAATAAGAGGGAAAATAATGTTTCTGTAAAAAATGTCAAAGAAGTTTCATTTTTCTCACTCTTTTACTTTTTCAAGACATTTCGTTCAGAATATTGAATGTGAAATATATGCAATGAGAGTATTCGCCTCCTTGGATGTTCCAATAAAAATATTCACTCCGTCACCATCTCTTGGAAATTCAGTTCTGTTTCAGGAGTAAGCTAACACGTAAGATCGCATAGAAATTGGAGAAGATAAAAATATGATAGAAATGCGATTATTTGTTACATATTTTCATGCTTAGAGCTGTTCAAAATGTATTCAACTTGTGATCATTCTAGCACGTTTTATTATACTTTGAAGATTAATTACATTTCCTCTTCTCCGTTTTATTGATATTTAATATGATGGGCCGTCCTGAATGTTCGTGGGATTTTCGGGAGGTGGTGAAAGGATAGGTCTGAATACATCAAAATGAATCAAATCAAACGATATAATTATATGTTATTTTGAATGCAGATAATTACCTTCATATAATTACTTTCTTTTCTTTTTTTTAAATTTCTTTCCTTTTTTACAAAATTCTATATATAAAATATAAACCTAGCCTAATTCAGCAACCAACTTTATACACACACACACACATATATATATATATATATATATATATATATATATATATATAAGAGGGTTTTGAAACAATAGAAGCAAGACAAAATCGAAAAACCTTTATTAATAAAACGTAGGTTCCTCTTTGGTATGTATAATGGCCTGAGAATATAGATGTGCAAATTACGTATGATAAATGCTTATAAGAATATTATAAAATTCTTCAAGAAGATATCGAAAAAGTTCAAGGAGAGGGGATAGTAGTAAGCGCCGGTACTCGCGGGACGGAAGTGACGTCATACTCCCCCCGCCCTCCCCCTTTATGCGTTGGTCTGGATATACTGATAAGGTTATCATTGTGTACCTACTGTATCGATAAGGCACCCCACCCCGTTATCTTTGGGAATGTTATTTACGGAGCGATAAGCTCGCTGTGTTGGTATACAAGTGCTATTCTAGGTAAATGAATATAATTGGAATAAATTAATTAAAAGTATTTCTTTTAATCGATACATTAAAAGTATTTTTACTGAAGATATATTAAAAAAATTGTCACATGAGTTAGAAGGAATGTATTTTGAATAAATGATTCTTTTC
>BMAW01124469.1:137113-164418 GCA_019974015.1 Nephila pilipes
TCATTTAACTAAACGTTGTTAGAAAAAGAATGCATACATGAAAAAAAAATTAACTCGTTGAATGTTAACACGATTGTTAGAAGTGATTTTTCGAAAAAGCTAAATATGTGTGTATGTGTCACAGAAAAATAATTCAAGAAGTAATCATGAAATAATTATTACAGTAACAAAATTGTAGTAAAATCATTTAAACATTGAATATCTTACATTAAATAAGATTGTGTTAGTGTTCAAAATATTCTATTCATTGGATTAAAAAAAAATTCATTTCCTATTCATATAAAAGTTTGTTTCTTATAGTATATCCGTTAGAATTTTCGTAGAATGTTTATTAATAATGTTTGAGCAAGAAAGTAAAATTCAAAAACGGTGTTTTTAAAAAGCGTTTTCTTTTCAGTTGTTGTAAAAATAATAATCATTTCGTTAAGATACAATGTACGCACGTATAAAAGTTTTTAAACTTCATCTAGTTATTATTTAATCAAGTATAAATAATTTTATGAACATTCAAGTGCTTGTATACATGCAAAATAAATATGATCGTAAAACAGAATAAGAAAAAAAAAAATATTCATTCAGTTTATTCAAACGAAAAAAAAAAAAGTGGATAAAATAATAATATCCAATTCATCAAACTTATGCGAAGAAATCAAAAAAATATCTTCCAATTAATTCAGATTAAGATATATATATATATTCATTCAAACGAAAAAAAAAAGTACATTAAATAATAATAATTTTCGATCCAACAACTTTGCGCGGAAAAGAATCATTTATTCAAAATACATTCCTTCTAACTCATGTGACATTTTTTTTAATATATCTTCAGTAAAAATACTTTTAATGTATCGATTAAAAAAATACTTTTAATTAATTTATTCCAATTATATTCATTTACCTAGAATAGCACTTGTATACCAACACAGCGAGCTTATCGCTCCGTAAATAACATTCCCAAAGATAACGGGGTGGGGTGCCTTATCGATACAGTAGGTACACAATGATAACCTTATCAGTATATTCAGACCAACACATAAAGGGGGAGGGCGGGGGGAGTATGACGTCACTTCCGTCCCGCGAGTACCGGCGCTTACTACTGGGGATTGAGACGGAGATCAGCTTTGGACGCTGCTTTCTACAGTAAATCAGATTATCTTATTAACATTGAGAACTTCATGTACTTTAAACTATGTCCCCTTTAAATCTTATAGAGTGAATGACACAAGTGTGGGAACTCTGTAGATGTTTTTTCTCAAAAAGTTATAAGCATAAATTAAAAATAATATATTTTTGTCTAAAAACATTAAGATATTCATATATTAAGAAATTGTAAGACAAATTTCTCAAAAATTGCTCGCAAAAGAGTGTATTCATTACAGAATTTTCAAAGACGATGAAACATTAAACACTAATACCCATGTAGGAAAGTGTAAGTTCACTGTGAAATCCAAATTTTTTGAAATGAAAGCATTTTCTTTGCAGTTGTAAAAATAATTTTTATTTTACTACCATACATTTTTCGAGAAAATAGAGAATATTTATCATTATTGAGTTCGAAGTTCAAATCTACATCAAAAAATATAAAAAGTAATGTTTTGAATAAATTTAGTACAAGATATTTATTATTAGGATTAATGAATATAATCAAAACTCATTGGTTGTGGAAAGAGAAAAAAATCTTACATTTATTTCACCTATTCATATAAAATTTGTTTCAAATGAATTGTAAAAATTAAATTCTAACTTGATACTTGTTTCAAGATAAGTAATATTATAAGTAATTTTTCAATAAATTTATCGCAAATGAATATAATTATTTCATCATTTAAGGTTTTTATACTAATCAATTCAGTCTAAATTTTTTCAGATTGTATTAATTCGGTTATGTCCTTTTATTAAATTGAACGTAATTAGAAAAAGATGCAGGCAGGAAAATGAAAACTTATTCAATATTCCCAATTGAACAAGATTGTCTATCTTAAAGAATGTAAGACAAAAAAAAGGGAATTTCCTAAAATTCTAAGTGAAACAAAAAAATAGAAATAATCATTAATGAAAGAAACAATATTTATAGTAAAGAAATTGCTGCAAAATGATTTTAAAAATAAAACTTCTTGAATATTTCTAGAATTACTCATTAAACAAGATTATGTGAGTCTTCAAAGAATATAGTCTAACTCAACAGATAAAAACGGGTGTTAAATTCATTTCCTCTTCTATCTCTCTTTTCATATTAAAATTTGTTTCGAGTTAGGGTTTCTTAAAAAGTTAATAATTACAATAACAATATTTACCCAAGAAGGTGACGCACAAGAACGTTGTTTCAATGAGTTTATTTTCAATTATAAAGATAATAATCAGTTCGTTTCCATACAATGTTTGCATGTACAAGTTTTAAACTTCAAATAAATAATACTTTATGAAGTATCGGTAACACTGCGCTATTTAGAATAAGAAAAAAAAAATATTGCGCCCAAATAATTCAGATTTAATAGTTTTAACAATTATAAACAAAACACTAACAACTATTTATTTATGCTGATGAATATTTACGCATGAACACTCACACTGAAGCAGCAGACAACACAAAGTAGGAGAATACATGCAAAATGTGCAGATATGATTCTAATCAATCACTTTCCAAGTCCCCGCATAAATCACGGTATTCTTACAAATATATAGAAACATCCGAGAAATGACGCATTTGAAGAAGCCACTTGATTTTGTTCACCTTCATTTGAAGGATATAGAATAACAGTTGCGAATCAGAAGAGGTAAAAATAATAGCATGAAGAAATGGGTCACCATCAAAGCAAATTAGAATTCCCGAGAGATGATTACATTAGAAAATCATACGCATACACATCATGCACATATACACATACACACACACACACATAATTATATATATATATATATATATATATATATGAGTTTGATCTGAAAGATTTCGACTTAACAAGGATACAAGATATTTTTCTTCAAATTTTTCCTTATTTTTCAACGTTGTCTCCATGTAAATGTACACATTACTCTCAGAGATGAAACCATCTTTTAATCCATCCAAATAGTACTCGGCGTTTTTCTTTGCAACAGAGTTGTTTGTGAAGGTTATGGCCTTTTCATTTGACAAAAATCTGAGCAATTTTTAGATTATGTAACAAAAAGGTGTACCTTGGAGCTGGAGCTGGTGAGTAAGGAAGCTGATTAATGTGTTCGATTCCTAATTCGTCGATTTTCGCATAGATAACCACTGAGATTTAAGACGGCGCATTGTCTTGGTGAAACAGAATTTTTTTTCCAGCAAATATGGACCGTTTTTCCTCAATTTCTGCTTTCATGTCAAGTAATGATGCGTAGTATATCCCTGTAATGGTTCTACCATTTTAAAATAATCAATTAAGATAACTCCATGAGTCAACTTTTTTTCCACGCAATCAACTTTTTTAACAGTATTTTTTATTTTGGGCGTATAATAGTGTATTCTAGTTTCATCTACACTAGTTAACCAGCGCCAAAACTCTGATTTATTGCGCTAAAACTGCACCAACAGAGTGTTGTAACTGTTTATTTGAACACGTTTTTGGTCTAACGTGAGCAAACGTGGTCCCCAATACCTTTATCATGTTTAATTTTCATTCAATATGCACCAAATACGTTTCTGGACATATCCATAGCCTCCGCTATCTCCCTCAATTTAATTCGAAGGTTGTCAGACATCATTAGGTGAATTTTTGAGATGTTATCGTCAGTTATTGCAGTTTTTGAGCATCCGGAGCGTTCATCGTCTCTCAAGCTGTTACGCCAACGTTTAAATTCAGCTGCCAAAAATTTCACTGTGGTAAAAGATGCTGCAGATTCCTCGCATACAGCGTCTAAATCATCTTTGATTTGCGTAGGCGTATTGACTTCAAAAAACAAATATTTAATGTCGGTTCGATACTCGAATTTTTCTATTTTCTCAAAACACACATATATCGAATTGTCAAACAACAACTCCACCTCCCAAATGGGTGAAATTTTGTTAAGTACCTGCCAAAAGATGCGTGATTACATTCCCCAGCTTTTCTGGATATGTATATATTTTGGAAATATATGCTGTACATATATACATATATATATATATATGTTGTATATATATATATATATATATATATATATATACATATATATATGCTATATATATGTGTGTGTGTGTATTTATGTATAAGATAAAGCAATGAGATTATTATTGAAAAACATAAAAGTAAGAGAACAATTAAAATCCAAAATCAACAAAAAAAAAAACATTTATAGAACTACGTAAAAAGAAGATGAATAAAAATTAAATCATGTTTGAAACTAAATGAATTATTTGAATTCCCAACAAAACAAAACATACATATTCAGACAGGGGACTGAATTGTGGATTTCAACTAGTTCTATGGTACTAACCCTCCCCTAATGCATTTTGTTGGGTAAAAATGGATTACTCCCAAATTCAATTTGTAATTTAAAGAAAAGAAACAAGAAACGAAATAGAAAAAATAAAAGGTGAGATATTTCAATTACCAATTATTTTATGAAATAAAGATTCTATTGAAAAAACCATTTTAATATAGAATTTTTTTAGATGTTAAATACAATTTACATAATGGCATTTCAATATCCTCCGAAGTCCCCTAAGAACTCCTCATGGGAAATCTTAAAAACACATCATAATAAACCATCATGTAAATTATTGGGAATATATCTTTTTGCAAAATCTAATGGATAATCGCCTTCTATACATTATCTTATAAATTTCCCAGTATTATTGAATACATCTTTATCATGAGTAACTAGCAGTTTATTACAATACAAAATGTTTAATATAATGTTTCTGTAGATGGATAAATGAATATTACTTTCCTAGTAAGGCATTGTAATTACCCTTAACTCGAATGCATCTCTTCTATCAAATAAATTACTATAAATGATGTGATCCTTTAGCAGTAGTTCTGTATCTAAATATTCACCCTTACTTGTATCTGAATTTGTCTGCTATAAAATCAAATAATTAGGATAAAAATCAGTTTTCGGCTTAAACTCTATACATTTACTAAAAATTATTAGGTTGTCTATTTATCTATATAAAACATAAACAGAGTTGTTCAAGTGGTTTGATTCATAAAAATGTAAATACAGATTTGTTAGAATGTAGCTATCTAGTCCACCCTGAGCTAGGCCTTTTATCTTTCTGTATATTTTCTTATTGAAAAATATATAATTTTCTTGTAGTACTAACTGTAAAAGGTTTTTAAATTTGTACAGTTTTATAGTATTTTCTATGTTATATTGATTATAGAGTATCCTCAAAACCCTAATCATATGCTCTATATCAATGGAATTAAACAGTATATCTATTTCATTATTTTTATTTTAAAATCATGGATTATTTTTTCTAAATTTGAACCTCAAGTGTTTCGTAATATTTAAATTTAATTGCATTCCTTTGTATTCTATTTGTAATATTAATACACGTAGTGCTTTATATTTGGAAAACTTTTATATTTTTCAATGACTTTTAGTTTTTGATTTCTTATTTTCATATTTTAAAAATTGTTTCGTTTTTTGGTGTGTCCTTTTTAATCTTTGTTTCGATTTCAATTGTCATTTTTTAATACAATTTATGTTGCTGAGTGTTATAACCATTTCATAATAATATATTTCATTGATGGGTTTAGTTATGCCTATAATTCTAAATAATTTAGTATTACAATTTAAACTTGTTACATCATGAAATATATTATTCCCTTTTTTTTGTATTTTTCAAAGTTGTTTAAGGATTTCTAATTTTTTTTACACATACACACACACACACATATATATATATACATATATACATTGATTTTTTTTGAGCATTAAAATGGCGTTAATTTGAAAAGTAAAATGTTTAGTAATAACGTTGATCTCAAAGTTTTCCCTCTTTTACATATTTCGTCGAATAATTTTGAAAACATGAGGTATTATTTTTTTTATTACATAGGTTTAATGTTACAGTTAAATACGTAAGTTGCAATAATGAGACCACAGATAAAGTCTGCACTAGAAGCCATGCGATTACACACCTATATATATATATATGTGTGTGTGTGTGTGTTTGTGTTTGTGTGTGTGTGTGTATGTGTGTGTGTGTATAAGCAAACTCCTAATTAATTATTACGAGTTTATGATTGAACTATCGCACTCTCAGAGAGTATAGTCATTAGTATACAAAAGCTATTATTTTAACATTGTTTAAACGTACTTGCTTCTAAAAAAATATCTTAATAATATGATACAGCTGTCGCTTTCTTTGTAATTTGTTCTGTTTGAAAATGTTAATTTACGCAATACACGACTCTGAGTTATGATAAATTTTTAATATTTAAAACATAAAGATTACTTACTACTTTTTAAAGAACATGAAAACATTTTACAAAAATAGAATAAATATTTAAAAACTCTTAAATTATTTGAACAGATAAATAATTACTATATGATGCCCTATATTAGTATTTTCATAATATTTTTCTCATACTTAGGGATATTAGCCTATATTGCTCCACATACTTCATCAATCTATCTCATATTTAAACAATGAATAAAATAAAATCTTGTTGCTGAATAAGTCATTTTTAGCAATTTGCGTATACTAAATATTACGAATGGAGCTAATAAATGTAATATATCTAATAACTTTTACTAATACAGGATTTCTAGTCAACATGCCAATCATATAAATTCTACTTTCTTAGCACTTCTGAAATATAGTACATCAAATCTAGAAAATATGTTTTTTTAACTTTGGAAATTACAAGTGCACACGTTAAAAAATTCATAACATTCAAAGAATCAAAATATGCATTTGAATGTTTGTAAGTCACTCAATTAAAAATGGGAACCAGGAATTCAGAAAAAATTGTGATATGATATGGCACCAAATATTAGAATCTTTCTTACCCGTCGATGATTACCGACTAAAAATCAGCAACTCTTACTATCTCCCCTTTGTAACTAGAAAACAAACAATATCACATGTGACGAACTTGAACTTCTCATTGGGGGAAAGAAAATTTTTTCTCTATCCTAAAAGCACCGAGTGGAAAGGATATTTTGACTTTGAATCAGACGAATTCTAAAGGTTAATTATATCCTTCGAACGGTGATCATTGCTTCTGTAAACGCCCACCCGAGTCCTTTATTTCATACAGAAAAGGCTCGTGTTTATACTTCCACTATCTCAAGAGTTTGCATCGTAGCCAAGGGCAAAATACCGAGTAAAGCAGTATCACCAGACCCGTCACCCGTAGATATTTTATATGGTGCTATAGTCTCTTTTTTAAAGACTCCACCTATACCATAAAATTTTTAAGATCTGTATGTCTAAGTTCAATCCACATGGGATGAGTCAAGACACCGCTGAGAGCGACTCCATGAAAGGAAATGTTTCCATAACGACGGCCCAACATTCTATTGAGAGTTGAAATGATGTTGTATTTTGACTTGTAAATGTTATTATCTTCAAATTCAGTTTATAATAATTTCTTGTAAGCGAGTGCTAACTTTAAGACAACATTTCAAGCTGTCTATCATTTCCAGGTGAAACACTTTTTGACAATCAGTGAAATAAATGTTATAGTCTTGTTCAGAATATTGATATAATTAATTTTTGAAATAAAGAGAAGACTATCCGTTATGATGTGGCCATAGGAAAAATGTATTAAAATGTGTAAGACAAAAAATAGATATACTGAAAATATTAAACAAATTATTTGTGAAAAATATATGTTTTTTGCATCAAAATAATACCTACATCAAATTGCTAGAAATAAGATTGAAGCAGTTGGCTGGCGTGAATTAAAAACAAATTGAGTAGTAATTGTTTGATCTAATTTTGATTCAAGATCTTTATATTACCTTGATATCATTACAAGATTATTTGAGAAAATGGAAATTCCCTATCTATTTGTGTCTATTTTGAGGTACTCTGCGTATTATTTATATTAAAAAAAATGATATGAAAGGATAGCAAAGACTTATATTTGAATAAATAAGTATCTTTATATACTTATAGTTTTTAAAATACTTTATTCTTTCATCGATTCCATTGATAATGGTTTTTATGTCTTTTATTTAAAATCTTACTTTTCCTTAAGTTGTTAAAAAAATCACAAAAACGATTTACTACATTTTTTGCTATTTGATTTTTATATGAAGCCTTTCACATGCACAAAAATATAGTACAATGGCATATCATCGAGCAATTATGTTAAAAATCTCAAGTCTCATGTACTTAAAGTAGAAATCTGACAAAATGTTTCTCAGAGGGAAAAAAGATACCAGGTAACAATAAATCACAAGTAGATGAAAACATTGTGAACTAAAGAATTTGTAGCCGAATTCAAGAATTTTGAATGTATTTTTCATAATACTGTTAGGAACAAAGTTTATAATTTATAATATATGTACTATGACTACACAGTATAATTTCCTATATTGTGCTTTAATTTTTTTTTCCATTTTTTTCATAAAAATTAAATTTTATCACAATAAGTGAATTAACATGCATCACAACCTTTTGTACAATAAAAGTAAAGTTTCAAATATACATTCTATATTTTTTTAAAGTAACCCTATTTCATTGTTCTTTATTAAACGAGATTCTTGAATAATTCAACCTCTATATCTTCATAAGAAGCTGATTAATTTTAATGCAACGAATTATGTAATTTACCTACAAATACTGAATACAAATGTAAAAGAAGAGATGGAATTTGCTGAAGAAATACTTCTAACGGAAAAATATTGAAATAAAGTACCTTAAAAGAGCTATATATAAATCAAAAAGAACATTAAAAATATCTTATACAAAATTTTGTAAAGAATAGATTTTAGTTTAGTTTGTATTAACGTCACACAGAAGCAACACGAAGGCTATTGGCGATGGACCTCGTAATTCTGAACCACAGTCAAGTGACGAGAACAACACCTGAGCTGGAAACTGAAGGGATTAAAAGCAAAATTGTATTGTTTGCGTGACCTTTCTCCGAAACAACTAAACCTATTCCTACCTAGACTAAAGATTTATTTAATATTAAGTTACTAGCTGTCACGCTAAAAAAATGCAGCTCTGAAATTCAGTAAATTACGAAGGAAAAAAAAACGTTGAAATAATATTGAGGTTAAATAACATAAAATGTCTTTGTGGCAATTTCGAGTCGTTATTCGGTTCTTGAGACACACCTCAATCTTGTATATTATTTAAAAACTACCAAACAGCAACTTAAGACACGCAAGAACAAAACAGATTTTTTTTTACTTATTATCACCACTTAATATTGGCATCCGTTCTACATAGAATTTAAATCTGCCTTGTAATATTAATTTAGGATTTAACCCTTCTGTTCGTATTTAATATACATATGTAGTGTTCGAGTCAATAGGACCCGATTCAGAATATTATCATTCCTAGCAGTAAATGAAAAGTGTCATTAAAAATAATTTAAAGAATAGAAAAATAAGTGTAAGTATAAATCAAACATCATAAAGTGTCCCTTAAGGTTTAAAATAAATTTCAAATTGAAGATTACTTTTATTTGCAATTTGGACGTTAATATCTTACATGAAATTCACAAATATGTTTCTTTTAACTGTAACACGACTTATTAGTTTTGCTGTCATCGTTTGATGGGATTTTTACACAATGCTGTATTCTCGGCAGATCCTTGGAGTACGTTTTCATTTTTTCTCTGTATTCTTTTTACTGCTTTGATTATGTCCTCACTTTTTGGTAGGTGTTGCCTTCCATCAATGTATGAAAAAATAAGTGATTTCCTCAATTCTTCCAAAAACAACCTTCATTTGGTCAATTGTCTTTCTGTAAAATAAAAGGCTGAGATCTGCTTTTCTTAGTTTCAAATTTCTTCAGGAACTTCTGGTTCATTTATTCTGATGGCGCTATTCATAGTCATTTTCCATTTTAGAAGAAGAAATCCTAAGTTGTAGGACGTAAAAAATTATCACATGCAACACTGTATCCCGAATACTCATAAGTAGGATCATACAATACTCGCACACCCTGATTTTACTCTGGCATTGAACCTCTTTCTTTTCTAGTATGAATTCGTGTTTTCAGTATATAAGAAGTTTTTCTGTTGCATGATGTCCTTAATTTTATGCTATACCTAATTGGTGTACTTGGTATATACTGTTTGAAAGGATATCGGCCACGAAAACCCACTTATTGTTCAACTATAGTAACAACTTCATTCGGATAATACAATTTTGGTAGAATTTCTCCCCAGATATTTCGTACAGCAGCCAATTTATCCACAGACTTTATTTCTTTTAGTGTGGATTTATTATCAAAATAAATAACTCTCGACATAGTGCAAAAGGTTTATGGGAAAGGTACAGGAAAAGGTACAGGAAATATTTTTATTGTATACTCTAGCAGTTTTTTAACAGAAAGTTTATTTTTAGGGCTGTTTCTTCCATGTATGCACTGCATGCTTCGACGGAGACACCATGCTTCCGTTGAAACAGTGCACTATGAGCACCATACGGCGTCGCACCGAGGAGAAATATGAATATCTGAAGTCCCTTGGATATAACGTGGTAGAAATGTGGGAGCACGAAATCCTGCGTCTTAAAAAGGAAGATTCTAGGCTTCAAGCTTTCCTGAGGGCACACACCATTCAGGATCGTTTGAACCCAAGATATACTTTCTTTGGAGGACGTACCAACGCGTTAAAATTGCTTCACGAAGGGAACACTAAATACGTAGATTTTACCTCTCTTTATCCATTAAGGTAAGTTATTATTTTTTTCTCTTCATACATTATCTGAATAGAATTCGTTTGATATGCATAGTTAAATTTTTCTCAATTTTTTAAAGGTAAACAAGTACTGCCAGTATCCTGTCGGACACCCAGAAGTAATTACCGAAAGGTTTCAAGACGTGGATAATTACTTTGGAATCACTAAATGCAAAGTGATTCCACCTACGGATCTGTATCTACCAATACTTCCCTACCGATCCCAAAACAAGTTAATGTTTCCTCTGTGTCGGACATGTCCTGACGAAAAACAACAAAGCGCATGTCAACATTCCGCTGAAGAAAGAGCCCTTATTGGCACTTGGGTCTCGGAAGAACTGAAACTGGCAAAGAAAAAAGGATACCACATCTCTCAAGTAAGTCATGAAAAATATTGAATTCATATTTTATTTATTCAATGACTTTATTCCTTTGACACTATTTTTTTTTAAATTTCAGATTTACGAAGTGTATCATTTTTCATAATCGTCTGATATTCTCTTCCGTTCATATATTGACTTGTTTTTAAAAATAAAACAAGAAAGTAATGGATGGCCAAGAGAATGCTCGTCAAACGAGGAGAAACAAGAATACATCAGTGAATACGAGAGAAAGGAAGGTATCAGATTAAATCCTTTGCAGATTGCAAAAAATCCAGGGAGGAGACAAGTAGCAAAATTGGCCCTCAATAGTTTTTGGGGAAGGTATAACTCTTTTTTTTTAAACCTTTAAAATTATTCTAATTTTTTAAACGTTTAAAATTATTCTCTTCTTTAAAATTATTCTAAACCTTTAAAATTCTTCTAAGTGAGACAGAATCTGTTTTAACCTATTTTCTATTTGCACAGGTGGGGAATGAATTTGAATGAAACGAAATTGTCGTACGTTAACAGTGTACCGGATTTCAACCGATTTTTGAGTGATCCTACAAAAAACATAAGTTCATTTTAATTTAAAATAAAATAATGTTTATACTTAAAACATAACAGTATCTAATTTTTTATACAAATTCTTACAGATCAAAGATATTTTTCTGCCTTCGGAAGAGGTGGCTGCAATTGAATGGCAAGTCTCAGACAAATTTGTGGAACAGGGTGCCTCCACTAACATTTTTATAGCAACGTTTACAACCGCCTGGGCCAGACTTAAACTCTATCATGAAATGGATAAACTGGGCAGAGACGTGTTATATCACGACACTGCAGCCTCGTTTATGCCAGTAATGGTAGAAACGACCCTCCGCTCGGAAATTTCCTCGGTGACTTTGTGACATTGGGCTATTCGCGGTTTCTCTTCACTAACCTTGGGGACTTTCAATTGAGATTGATTGCTTTCGCTAAACAACCTTTGCCCAACCAAAAATGAAACGTGATGAAGAATGTAATATGCAAAGCAGTTAGGAATGAAGTGAAGCGGTTAAATTAAGGAGTATATAAACTCCATCTGAAGGAGTAGAGAAGAAGAGAGGAGAAGGAGGATCAGAGAGGCGTTGTAACAAGAGGAGGTGGAATCTAAATGCTATAGTATTGAAAGGTTGATTTAAGGATTAGAGTTGAGGTCCGAGTGTAAAACACTCGGATTGAGAATTGTTCTAGTGTTTTCAGCAGTTGTTCCAGATTCAGACTTGCAGTTGGTAAGAAGCTGTTAGATTATTATTGGTGGGTTGAATTAAAGTGATAATAAACTTGACCTGGAGAGCTATATTATTATTGTCTTAGTGGATATATATTAATAAAGGTTGAAAGTGGTTTTGGTGGTTCTGTAATTATTGGTGTCATATTGTTTAATATTAGATATTAGTGATGGCACAAGATAACACCCGGGGTAATCGGGTATTACAACTTCACAGACGAGCTGGAGGGAGATACAATTAAAACGTTTGTGTCTGGTAAGTGTTTTTCTTTTCGACAAAATAACATTTTTTATTTCAGGAAGTTGTAGTGAAATAATGTTTTCTATATGCGAAAAAAAGAGTTCTAGTTTTAATTTTTTTTTCAGGAGGTCCGAAAAACTATGCATATAAAACTGAGAGTGGAGTGACTTGCTGTAAGGTGAGGGTTTCACCCTAAATTTTAGGAATTCGAAACTCATAAATTTCGACAGCATGCTTCACTTAGTGACTTGCTTAGAAAACACATCTATTGCAGTCACCAATCCTTATAAGATCACCCGGGAACCGAAGAAAAGAAAAGTTATCAATAAAATGGAAACCAAGCAGTACAGTAACGTGTATGACAAACGAGTCATACAAAAAGATTTGTCAACACTTCCATACGGTTTCAAATAAAATGATATATTTTGTACATATTTTTGTTTTATGTTGTAAATATTTTGTATACATATATATTTATGCTATAAACTGTAAATATATATATTGTGTAAATACTTTTTTAAAAAAAATTTTTATCAATAAAAATTTTTAGTTCCCAAAAAATGTCTTTTTTCCCTTGTAAGAAATTACATTTCTCAATAATTTAAAAATTTACGTTACCAATTTATTTTGTATTCAAAATGTCATTTTGTACTTTTTAACAAATGTTACATGTAATTTTTTTTAATAATGAAAATGGTTTAAAATTTATTTTCTACTTTTTTAAAACAATTCTGCTTGAAAATTTATTTTCTATGGAAGAAATTATAATCTATGAAAGAAATTATGTTCTGTTAAAAATGTTAGGTTTAAAATATACCTTATAGGAAAAAACAATGTTTTGAATACAAAATGTTTTAAAATTTATTTTTATATATAAAATGTTTTAAAATTTATTTTTCAATATAAAATGTTCAAAATTTATTTTTAAATATAAAATGTTTTAAAATTTATTTTTAAATATAAAATGTTAAAAATTTATTTATAAATATAAAATGTTTTAAAATTTATTTACAAAATAATTAAAATGTATTTTTTCTAACATTCATAAGTGTTCGAAAATTCCACTTGTAATAAAAAGTTGCTTTAAGATTTAATTTTTTTACATTAAAATGTAAAATAAAAATGTGCTTTTAAAATGTTTAAATTATTTTTTTTCCTGTTTAAGAAGAATTAATTTTCTATCATTACAAATTTTTACTCATTTTTGTTTTAAAAAAGTTTTTTCTATCTACTTGTAAAATTTTGCCTTAAAAAAGTTTCTAATATTCAAAAAACGATCGAACATTTTATTTTCTTTTTTAAAAAAACATTTAAAATGTATCTTTAAAATATTACGCGAGCCACCCGCCGCACAAGCCAGCGAAAGCACGGGGGATAAAATTAATTTTATTTTCTAAAATTTTTAAAATTTTAGTTCGTAAAATAAAAAGGAACACACAAACACTATATTTCCAGTGTGAAATTTATTTTATTCAATAAGTAATCCAAGGTTTTCTTTTTGCATACATACGTTTAACCTTCTTTGGTACAATAGTATTAGTACTTTGAAGCAATTTTTTGTTGACAATGTAATTTGTAGGCATATGCATTTCTTTTAAAGCAGCATAAAACTCTTTAATCCTGTAGGTGATCGTTTTTTGTTCCGAAGCAAATCTGATATTAGGATAACAATATTAATACGAGGTAAACGTTGACCTTTGTATACAATTTCTCCCTCTGGGGTCCAAGATAAAATGGATTGCTTATCTCTTAAGAACTCGAGAATGTCTTTGGCAGTTTGTTGATATCGAACCGGAGCAGCTTTTAAAATTTTTGTGGTCAAAATGTCTTCTGGTTCATTATTTTCCACCGTTTCTTCGACCGCTTCTTGTTGAGGATGATGAATTTTCACAAATTTTTGAAGAACTTGTAAATATTGATTCGCTTTTTCACTTTCAGATACATCTTTATTCCTAAGAATATCTTGCATTTGTTTATCTAAATCGGACAGTTCATCAACTAAATCTATTCGATCTTCGGGTTCTAAAATCATTTTTTTACTGAACTCCATGGATGAGAGAACCAATCAAAGAAATTGCCACGGGTAATAGTACAGAAAGAAATCCGTCACCTCTCTGAACTAAAAGCTGTCTCTTCTTATATATAGGCACTTTCCTATCGGAAAGTTTTCTCCAACTTCTTTTATAGGGAACTAAACGATTCTTTTGATTTTTAGTCAAAGGTACATTTCCTTTCAGAACATTCAAAGCACATTCACATAAAGATTTAATTACACTATTTGGACATTTTTTTTTCAAAAGGATACTCTTTATTTTAGCTTTAGCAATCAATTTTAAGTGTTCTAAATGCTCGTGTGTACAAGCCGACATGTTGAAATTAAATGATGTGTCTTGTCGCATGCAACCGAATTTATATAGTTTCTAAAAATTTTCCATAGGCTTTGACTTTATAAACGGCACAATGAGTAAAATATTTTTCGTGTGAAAAAGGGCACAACGCGTCACAAGAAGGCAACTCGTTGACTTTCGAGCATTCAAAATCATCTAAATTGAATATTTCACGACCCGATAGAAAATGAAAGAATTTTTTCTTCTCCAATCCCTTCACGTAAATATAGGGAAACATTTCAAATATTACATCTATCACACAGCGGAAAAACGCGTAAGGTAATTCACCACTCTCCCATTTCAATTTATGTAGATTTTTGGTTACCCATGAATAAGTTAATTGTTTTTCTCTAGATAACTGATCGAACGAATGCGGTGGTTTGAATAGCCACCTTCCGCGGAAACTGTCATCATTGACGGCATAGGCAGCAAGTTTTTTTACGATGAAAAGCTCCGAAGACAGATGAAATCCTTCGAAATCTATGACAGCGGAGGCCATGGCGTTTTCAAGACTTACCGATTATCGAGGTTGGTACACATAGTATTTATCACCTCGAAAAAGACCACTGCGCAAGCGCATTGAATCGCCCGTATCGGGTTTAAGGTCAATTAAAAGGTAACTGAAGGGTTTCGAAGTAGCATCCTCGTAGACTTCTCTGAAGAATTTTGTTTTCCCAGGATACAACTGTTTCCCAATATGCATCACTTGTGATTTATCTCGTGGATTTTTAAACAAAAACATGTAATGAGCGTTTAGAGAAATGTCACGAATTCCCTTATAAAAGACATTTTGCACTATAAAAATAACACTCAAATTACGATGGTGACTTCCCTTGGTAAATAGTTTCGTTAATTTGGTATCACCTGTAAGTTCCGACATGAGATCATCGATTACGATTAAAGCATTAGACAAACTGTTTATATTAGAAGGTAAGCCATCATAAAATTCGATGCCTCTCATTTCCCTATAAAGATATTGATAGACACCATTAAACCATATAATTTTGGGAGGAAAAGGATAAATCATTTTAAAATCTATTAACTTTTTAATCAGTTGTGTCTTTCCACAACCAGTAGATCCTGTCACGATCATTGTCATAAGAGTAAGTTATTTTTTCTACACACAAAAAGCTATAAACACAAATTTTTCTTTATTGCTTAAAAATCATTCTTACACCATAACGTTTTTTTTACAAACTGATACAATCGAAAATCATTCTTTTGACACTGAAGCAAATTGTTTATAATTGAATACATAGAGTCTCCTTGACTTCTCTTGAGAATGAAATAAATACAATACACTCCGCATACGTTAGATGTGGGACTTTGAAATACATTTGAATTCCAGCATACTGTAGAGAAGTTTGAAACCAAGTCTCGAAATGGTAGTCCATAATATTCTGGTGGATGTTCGTAGGAGTCGAAAAACTTGAGACGATTGTTTTCGTGATAGAAAGCCAGCCAGTGTGATCCGGGTTGCGAAGAGTCGTCCAAATTTACCACGCATGTAGATTTTCCTTTTAACTTCGGTACTGTGTCCGATGCGAAAACTCCACGGAAAAAAGGGGCCGTAACAGGGTCTGTGATAGAATAAAATATATTTGATTTCCATCCATTTTTAGTTTCCAAAGTCGTACAAAATGTTTCTCGTCTTATTTATCTCTATAACGTTATCGAATTCGGCAAAAATAAGTACACAAATGGTTTGACTCAGTGCCTTAATAAGTTTTATTTCTAGCCTCAGATTACTGTGTTTGATCAAGTTCAAGTGATCTCCATTGCATAGATCAGGCGACAAATTGAAAGCAAATAACGTGTTTCCGTTTATATATTCTTTTCTCGATATAAAAAGACCCTGGTCTTGACCTAATTTTTCAGTTCCACTAAATAGACTATGATAACCTTTGATGTAATTATTTTGAGCAAAATTTAGCTCCATAGGATTATGTGGAGTTGGCTGACCGTCTACGTAAACACCTATGAAATTAATGTCGTAATGTTTAAATTCGAAAGTAGATTTCGTGAATGTACCATGAAATGCATCGTTATCGACACATCCCACAATAATTCTCTTTGGTATTTGGCCAATGACTATATTATCTTGCACGAACGACATACTTCCTTGCGGTACGGAGTATACTTTACACAAAACTCGATTAATTGGATATTTCGCCGTCTCATTTTCCAAAGCTTTCAAGTGACCGAATACAACTCTGGATCTAACACGCACTTTTCTTACTAATAAGGTGATTTTCTCTAGTATTACTTTATGTCCTTCTTTTCCTTGCAGGCAAAACTCTGGTTTACTTCGAATCAGTTTTATTTTTAAATCCACTAAATTCAACAATAATCTCTCTTGATGAAATAAGTCACAGTGTAAGCTACCAATCATATCCACGGAACCACTTAAATTGAAAAATTCAGAACGTTTCTTCAATCCATCTTCGTTATCTTTATAAAACATTTCAGATGTCAGTTGAGAAGTTTTACTATCGAATCCTTGATTCAGCAAAGTTTCAATGTAAGATTTGTATGGGTACGTGTTACTTGAATTGGAAACGAGTCGTTGAGGGAAATATCTACTTGCGAGGATAGAGAATGTAGAAATAGATCAACAGGACCAATCGCTGTGTCTTTTTCTATGGGTGAACTATCTGCTTTCACAATTTTTGCTTTTAAGTAAAGTTGCGTTTGACTCAAATCCAGATATTCTTCACCGCTTCCAGAGACGTAAAATTCAACAGGACCGCCATCAAATACATTGGATAATGGATGAAATTCTACCCACTGACCACTTTCTATGGCTGTTTGCGTGGCAGGTAAATGAAACAGTTCCAATTCTGATTTGACACATTCGGGGGATCCTATTAAAATAAATGCCATTATGGATCAAATATATCTTGTCCTCTCACCTTTCTCACTTTGTTTGAAATGACCCTCTTCTGTTTCTTTCTCTTCATTTTATATTTTCCTCGACCAATCATCGATTGAACATGTTCGATAGCCTTTCGAGCCATGGCTCTACCCGCTTCTTCACTTAACTTTTTTGCAGCTGTTTTAAAATCTTCTCCGTATAATACATCACTGACTACTCTCGTTCCTGTCCTCAGAGCTTCTTTTCCTACGAGCTTCCCACCCTTCACCAAGAATGGTAAAGCAGCCCTAAACAATCGATGAAAAATCCCTCCCAATCCATAGCCTTTTTGAAATGACACACCTTTATAATATGGAACTCCAGGTCCCGTATGATTCGTGTAATGGTCTTCAAACTTTTTTGTACAACACACGTAGGGTACTTTCATGATGTGACTCATTTCCTTAACATATGGTAAATGATTCCTATTCTTTGATGTGCTGCGTGTTTATAGTATTTGTCGCATGCGGAAATGCAGAACAACAATCACTTTACCTCTTTCGAAAGGCACTAGAGCACCTGAGTTTAGACGAATTTCGATTTCAAAAGTGTGAAAAGATTGACGTATAACGGGAACGTAGTGAGGTCTATCGTAATGAGCATTCACAACATCACCGTCGGTTCCAGATATTCGGACGATTCTTAAAAGAGGAGCTTCTACGTGACCTACCACCACAGGTTGTACAATATCACTGTAAACGTAAAAAAAGGGAAATGCTGCCTGTGGATCGGCTACGAAAGAACTTTCTTCAGTCCCGCTCACCAGCTGAGAACGAAATCCTAACACGTCACACAAACCTTCTTGCAGAATCACTTTCGCATTGTTTTGAGTTTTTATTTTCATTCGTTTGTTATTAGCATTGAATTTAAAGGAAATTTTGCTTTCGTGTGAAGGAAGTAACATAGATTTTAAAATTTCGGGAACCGATTCGTAATAACCGGGTGGCAACTTTGTTACTAACTTCCCGTCTCCTAAATCAAACCCAAATACATTATTATTTTCATTTATTTTATACCAAGTATGCGGATAAATTATTTCGGCCAATCCGACTTCCCACTTGCCGTCTAAAAGAATGGGTGTAGGTAGTTGCGTAACGAAACTTGAAATTCTGTTATTTGGAAAATAATGCAAAGAACTTTCGGACGGTAGTGTCACATAGAAAAACATGTTTTGCTAATGAATGATATCCGGTTCGCAAAGTGTATTTATAGCATTATCACATCACTGACCCACTTGTTAAATTTTTCCGGATATCCTAGGAATTTCACAAAATATTCTAATTATCCCTTTCTTTTTCTTTTCTTTAAAACTTTTTCCACTGGGTAATAACCGGAATCTGTAACCTTTTGTATTTCCTTTTCGTAAAAAGTGCCTTCGATAACCTCACCTTTGAGATCTTTCGGCATATAAACGATAGGATTTCTGGGTATAACTTTGTAGATTGTAAATATTTCTATAGACCAATTATTTTCCTAACCTTTCTCAAATCTCCCTTTTCATTTACTGATACGCACTTTATCATTTATTTTAAACATGGGCTGTTTTACTTTTGGGTCGCTCATGTCGCCATACAGGTTTTGCCATACTTTGGCTTGATTATCAATGTTTACGTTCAAAGGCTCCATCGTAATGCTTCAGTGCCACGTCTGATTATAACTAGATATAAGTTTACCTATTACATCTTTGAAGTATTGTACTCTGTGAAATATTTCGTCATTTTAGACATCAAAGTTCTATGAAAACGTTCAACAATGCTGGCTTTCGTTTCATTATTAGTCGTAAAAAAGTGAACATTCATTTTCTTAAAATAATTTTGTACAGTTTTATATATGAATTCTGTTCCTATGTCCGTTTGCAGTCATATGGGTTTCCGTTCTCTAAAATTTTTTTCGAAACCTTTTAGTATGCTATGACACGTTTTATCGCTTAAAGGTAGTACCCACGCATATTTTGAAAACACATCTATACATGTTAAAAGATATTTATAACCATTATTATACTGACTTAAAGATTGCATGTCTAATAGATCTGCTGGAAACTGTTCATCTATTCCCCCTACTATGACCCGATTAATCTTAAACTTTCGTCTTGCGGTTTTATGTAAAGTATAAGAATCTTTAGTTTCTAACCATTGTTTGATATCTGTCTTTTTAACACGATTTCCTAAAGCTCTATACAATGCATTTACACCTCCAAAACTTGCAGGTTTTTCAGGATTTTTATACATATATTCGATAGACATTCCTATTACATATGCGTGTTAACTGGTACAAGCACGCAATGAAATGAAAAGGAACGTTCAATTACTTATATAAAAGCAAAGTAAAAAATGCGCGTAAAACAGAAGAAGAAATAAAATTCAAATTAATTCAGAGTGAAATATATTCATTCAGTACATTCAAATGAAAACAATGTATGAAACAAATATTCAATTCCTAAACCTTATGCGAAGAAATAAAAAAAATGGCTTCCAATTAATTCAGATTAAAATATATTCATTCAAACGAGAAAAAAAAGTGTATTAAACAAATATTCAATTCCTAAATCTTATGAGAAGAAATAAAAAAAAATTGGCTTTCAATTAATTCACATTAAAATATATTCATTCAAACTATAAAAAGTATATAAAATAATGATATCCAACAACTTCGCGTGCAAAAGAGAATCATTTATTCAAAACACATTTCTTCTAATTCGTGTAAAAAATCTTTTAATTTATCTTCAGTAAAAATACTCTTCATTTATCGAGTAAAAATACTTTTAATTATTTATTCCAATTATGTTCATTTACCTAGAATAGCACTTGTATACCAACACAACTAGCTTATCGCTCCGTAAATAACAATCCCAAAGATAACGGGGTGGGGTCCCTTATCGATACAGTAGGTACACATGATAATCTTATCAGTATATCCAGACCAACGCATAAAGGGGGGGGGAGTATGACGTCACTTCCGCCGCACGAGGACGGCCGCTTACTACTAACGTTCAGTAGCCTTAGAGCGCACCCATTCACCGCTCTCTTTGTACTGTCGTGCATAAAAAAAAGTGTCTCATGAATAAATAGGCAAAAAAAAAAAAAAAAGAGAACGAACACTTTTTTTTTATTTCAATATAACTATCTGTTGGACTACGTACTGATTATATTTATTTTTCAGATAGATTTTAGAGCATTTTGCAAAATTTTTCGTAATTATTATTATAACAGAAACTTACAATATTTTTTTTTTAAAAAAAACTTCTTTAAGTTTTGAAAAATCAGGAAATCCAACACTACAGAATTTTTAAAGTATAATATATAGCAAAAGCAGCCGTCCTCAAAAGGTTACATAAACAAACAAGTCTTTTGATATTCTAACTTCAAATTTCGCATCCAAAAGGAAAAGTAAATATCCAATAGGGATATATCTAAATCACCTATTTTGTCAGAAAAAAGTTCAACTGGTAGAATGAAAAAATTAATCTTAATCCGTAAATTACATAAATTAGAGAGAACTAAAGTCAAATAAGCTGGAGCCTGATTATACGATTGAAAATGAATCAAATTGTAACATATAGTGAGGTTGTAATTAAAATGACCCTATATAGATCCCTTTAGAATACGCTTTACTTATTGAATATTGATGAAACTTCGTATTTATGTTATATGGACCTTGGTCAAATGATTTCTGCTGTAAATAGTTTAAATTTTGACCATCACATAAATTGTGGCACCTAAACAAAGACAAAAATATTTCAGAATTATTAAATTTATTCAATTACAGAATGTGCTCAACGTGCTCCATTGATATAAATTACGTGTTGAAAACGCATTATAATATGTTCAATGATAGTGCAGACTAATTGTCCACGAAATCCAGCAACACGGCGAATAATGCTGGCTTTCAACTCAGATAAAATCCTGATTCCTCCTCAATAAATAAGGTCCTTTAGGAATTTCCTCAGCTAGAAATCACAGGGATTTCAGTCCAGTGAAAGAAGAGGCCAGACATTCTGAAAAGCCCAGGATATCACACGATTCGCACCAAAGTTAGCTCAAAGTAGCTCTTTGCGTCTGATGTGAAGATTTGCTCCATTTTGCTTTAAGCCAGTGGTCTGCAAACATTGCCGTTCCTGTAAAGCAGGAACGCTTGCCCACAGAGGAGCTCTCAGTACTGTGCACTCGTGACAGAGCACGTTGTAAGACCTTGAGGAGAAAGAGTTTCAGAGAAAAATGGTCCGAGGAAAAAATCACAAAATCAGCAGTAAATCTACAGCATACAGTCATTTAAACGGAATGCAGTAGTTGTTGGTGCAGGACATTAGGAGATGAAACACCCGTTAAGCGGCAATTTTGATTATTTGTAACTCCATCTTAAGAAAAATGCGCCTCATCTGACCATTAAAATTTCCCTAGACCACGTGTCACCAACTTTCATTCTCGCAAAACTTCGGCCAGCAAAACCAGAGCGTGTTTGGTGGTCTTGAGGTTGCGGCATTGCATTACTTGAATCAAATACGAATACTATTTTTAAAATGGATCACAGAATTTAAAAGCGTCATCTGATGATCAAAATTTGAACTATTTTTTATTCAGAAATCGCGTCCCTTCAGTCCATATAACGTATATGCAGTTTCATCAAAATCCGATAAGCAGAACAGGTTCTTCCAAGTTTTACATCGGGTCACTTTTTATTACAACCACCCTCTATTTATTAAATGTATTTCCTCAATTTTTGAAATCAGGTGCCTTTAAAAGTTGAAAATTGATAAGGGGATCTCAAAGTCTTAGAACAAAGAATAATGGTAAATGCTTTAGTTAATTTAGAAAGCATTAAAAACTAAAAAAAAAACTCGATAAAACTTCTATTTTGAAGGTAAAAAAACTAAAAACTATTGATTTTTATAGATCTGAAATCTTAGTACGGATAAAAACATATTTTTCATGTTGTATTCATTTAATTAAAAAAAGGTAAAGGTTTTTCTTAAAGAAATTCGATGAATATTTTTTTTGAAAACTGCACTAGATATATATTATTCCAATTGTACATATGTTCTACAAATGATAAGTTCTTCACATTCATTATTTTTTCAAAATTATCTTTTTCTCCATTTAAATAGTACTACATTTTAAGAAAGATATTTTTAAATAATTGCTCTCCATTATTTAATTAATTAGCTTAAATTTAAAAATGAGAATTATTCTAAGACACGTAAATGCTCTTCTGTTTTGAACACTTGCTTTACTTATGCTACATTTTTCCATTCTTGATTTTTTTTTATTTCTTACTCTATCTTTTTCAGTGTTATGAAAATGTTTCAAATATGAGCATTTAATTTACGATCATAACAGCCATAAAATAATTTTAAGTGGTTAGTTACTCAATTTCCACATTTATGTTATTCCTAAGTAAATATATCTATTTCTCAAAGCTGTACATAAATAGATTAAATAATTAAGTCGATTTTGATGAAAATTTATTTATTTTAATTCAAACTTTGATGGGCGTACATTTTTACATTTGTCATTTAAATACTATGTTTCAATTGAAATTTATTTATACCTTCACTTTTTTTAAAGAATTTAAAAATTCATATTTAATAATTTCAAAATTATTTGCGTGTAATTATAAAGTATTTTTTGTTGTTCTTAATGGGCTCTAAATTTTTAAACAAAATTATTCATTTCCTTGCACTCAGTATTGTATTCAAGAACAATACAATTATAAAGAAGTCGCTTAAAGTGTTTACATTCATGTTATTCAGAATTTTTGCTGCTAGAATCTTTGAAATCTCATAAAATCTTAAAAAAGTCAATATATTTTTTTCGAATTTTTGAATTTAGAATTCTTTTCGTTAATGTATCTTCCCTATTTCTTCATTCCAAACTGCATTTTTGTTCGAGACGACTAGCTCTCCTGTTTGTCAAACATTATTTGTATATTTCAATATAATGGTATCACATACTAACAATTAATATTAGCGAAATTTAATAATAATTATATTCCAATAATTTTTTTTACATCTTATCTCTGAATAATTTATTAAACCTTATAAATTTTTAAATTATCTTTATATCTCGTTAACATGAGGAGAAAAGCTTCTGTGATACTAATAGGTGCATGAAGGTTTGAATTTATTTTCTCAGAGAAAATCGAATTAAAACATATTATTATTTCCGATCGTTCGATAAAAATTTCAAATTACTATTTTTTCATTGTTCTGCTACTTATTTAAATTTACTTCTTAATTTATAATTCATAATTTTAATAAATGTTGTTATCCACATCGTTTTTTTAAGTTAAGGAGATATGTGAAAAATATGTTCGCAAAGTAACATATGCATGAGGAAAAACATGTTATAAATTCCTTTATTTATATTTTTGTTCTTTTAATGAATAATAAATATTATATGTGCTATTTAATCTCAAAGACTTCATGCACACGTAAAAATAAGAGAAAATAAAAATATGACATTATTGGAAATTTATAGTTAATTTGAATAGAAATTTATATTGATATTGGTACGTTTTCCAAAACCAGAGAAAATTATACTTCATTTTTATATTTTTAATATTTTATGTATTTAATTAATTGAACATGAATGAAACAAACACTCGATCTTTAAATTATGGAATAAAATAACGATGTAAGTACCAAAGAAGAAAGAAGAGTATTTTTAAGTACATAAATACTTAAGAAATGAATTAAATCCAAATAATCAATAAGTGTTAAGAAGATTTGAAAGCGTTTTTAAAACACATTTATTGACTCGTGTATTCCATTCCTTCAATTTAAATAAGCGTTACATTTATTACCAAATCAAAAAATTCGAAGATTTTATTTGTAAAAGTATATATATATATATATATATATATATATGTGTGTGTATGTATGTATGTATACATGTATTTACAATGACATACTTAAAAATTTAAATTGAATAAAATTCAATCAAATTGGAACAAACAAACAAAGTAATTATGAAATATATTACCAATACGTATTTTGAGGACTTAGATAAGTCGTTTTCAATCATAGTTACTTTTTTCTTACAACACAATAGTTAATATCTAATTATTATTTCTTAAGAAAAATTAACGAGTTTCTCAACTTTGTGATACTTGTTTCAATGTCTGGAGATACCAGATCTAAGATAATAGCACATTTTGATCTAAAGTATGAGGTACAAGTCTCAAAATCCTCTGTTGTAATTTTTTGGCTGAGGCGAACACAATTAATTAGATACAATTTCACAACACTACTTTGAGGATGCTATTTTCTTTTATTTGATCTGAAATTTTGGTTTTTAAGCTATGAAGTCTTATTGTCATGCCCTTGGATGTTAAAATATCCTGAAAGAATTTGTGCACTACTAAAGTGTCTAAACCGACATTTTTAGTACGTCGAATGAAATTTTTTGCTTTCTTAATGGAGTTAAAAGTCCGAGATCGTGCCATTATCAGAGATAGTGGACTGTTCTGTGACGGTAAAGGGATCAGATAGAGAACTTTGCTTAGTTTTAAAGAGTTTGTTCTGAAGTTTTGGTCTTAATTCGTAGGTATTTTGATAGCTTTAGTATTTTTTTTTTATTTTATTTAAAAAAATTAATTTGGTTAATTCCTTATTAATATTTAGTTTTTTATCTTAATTGTTTTGCATGTTCTTCGAGTGTTTTTCGGAAGATATGTATATATATATATATATATGTTCCATTTCATTTATGACCTTTTTGAAATAGAATTGTATAGGCCTAATCTACCCATTTTTCGAAATTTCCATCCTTTTATACAAGTAGAATTTTATGCAGTTTTAAGAAATGTTGCCCTCGGCTGCTTACCTTCTATAGTAAATACTAGCCATCATGATCCTGAAACATTAATCATTTTTTAGAGAGCATCATTGAGATCATTTCTTTAAAATATATTTCCTCTCCATCAAACATTTATACCTTGTTTGATGCAACATAGCTATATCTGGCTCTTGTACTCTTAAATTATACCATCATTCAACCTTACATTTAGGAAATATGTTGTAGACACGTTAACATTTACCCAGCAAAATTATTTTTAGATTATACATGTGGAACAGTTATGGAGGTGAGCTGCTAATAGCAGTGTCAAAGAATATCTCTGCTTGAAAGATTTCTACAGAAATAGTGATAACAGAATAGTAATATTTATAAATTCTTGTCGTGATAAAAGACCTTAGAAATATTTTATTATATTTTATTTAATAATATAAAGATAAATAAATGTCCCATTAATAAAATCTTTTTTCGAGTCATTAACTGAAAGGTTCATCATTTTAGGAACGGATATCGTAAGAAAACAGAGTGAAAACTTTCTTCAGTGAAACATTGCACGGAATTATACAGTGGAAAATCTATCGATAATAATTTCGACTTATAAAGAAATTTGATGGGAATTATTAAAAAAAAGTACCAAAGTAGGAAAAATTCGTAATTTCGCTCTCTCTTCCAAAAGTATCATACATTCGGGAGGAGCTCATGAAAACGTAACTAAATGCCACTTTTGAAAGAATTCCATACATAATTAGTCAGTTAATTTCTGAATAAAAGTCGAAATTTTGATTTTTTTAATGAAAACAAATCCGACTTGACACTCGGGTACAAAATAGGCTCGAAGGCAGTGCCCCTCGAAATTCACAGCTTCATTGGAAAGAGGACCGAGAAACAGATTGAAATACCGAGTGTAAAAGGAATCTAAAAATATCTTTTTTTCAAAATAGTAAAAATGTTTGGGAAATGGGAAGTGTGAAAAAAAATTAATGTTCACTCCATTTGAAAGAAAACTAATCAAAACCTCTTTTTAAGTAAAACACTGCCCGGAATTAAAGAGTACACACCCGAATGGATTATAATTCGAATTTATAAAGAAATCCCATGGAAATTATTAAGAAAAGTCTCAATGGGAAGAAAGAATGGGAAAAGTCTCAATGGGACCATTTTTTCAAATTTCAGAAATCCTGTTCTAAAATGAACAAACTAATTATGGACCGAATACTTTCAAAACAGGCAGAATCTTACGTTTCCATGATCTCTTCCAGAATATGTAAGGTTTCAGAAGGAGTGGGCGAAATTAGATATGTTGGTCTCCAAATGGAACTGGATTTCTAAATATTGAAAAAAAAAAAGAAATTCTCCCATTGAAATCTTTTGTAATAATTACCATCACATTTCTTTATAAACTCGTATTATACTCCATTCAGGTGCCCACTACATAATTCCCTACAGTTTTTCACTCAAAAAGAGGTTGTTAGATTTAGACCGAAACGGGCTTCGAGCTTTTTAATTGAAAAACGTGGAATT
>BMAW01124469.1:164428-177347 GCA_019974015.1 Nephila pilipes
ACTTCCTCTTTGAAAACTCTGTTCGAAACACGTTTTAAAAACTGCATTATTTGTAATATAAATGTATTAAAGAGTCTGAATAACGATTTTCAAAAGAATCCTAACGTATTCTCCTTTGTTATTCCACTCTCGAACTTCTACCGGAAATGGACATAAACACGAATTTCCGAGAGAAGAAAGAGTTTAATTTCGTTTCTAACTATTGGAAACGCTCTTGTATCTGGAGCACATTATTTTCGGAAAGTTTCGTGGCAATCGGGGTGTTAGTTCTGCACCGCACCTCCCGACTTCCACACCGCGTCACTGTGAAGATGGAAACTGGACCATTTTCCGTAGCAGGAACTCACAAACCCTTATCGGAAAGCCGCATACCGGTTTCCGGTTTCCGTAAAGACTCTTTTCCCGGTAAAAACGACGGAATGTAATTTTTTTTTTCAAATTCCAAAATTGGAAAAAAAAATGTGTCTCTGAATTTTAAGTGGGATATTCTGACGGATTACGGGTAAAGGAATGTTTTCTGAAAGTGTTGTGGAATTCCGAGCATGTTTATATTGTCAGAGGAGACTTTTCCCGTTTTCCGGGAAAATGTCTTTTTTACTGGAAAAAGAAGAATTTCTTGGAGTTAACGTTTTTTTTTTTTTTTTTTTTTATCGAAAAAAATTATAAAAAAGTGAAAAATAAAAAAAACAAACGGTTTTTTTTTATAGAAAAGCAGTATTTATGATTTATTGTCGAAAAACATTAAAAAAAAGGTGAAAACTTGAAACACTGTGAAGTTAGCACCCGGGTCCTTTTCTGTAGCAGGAACTCGGAAACCCTTATCGGAACGCTGAAGAACCGTTTCTTGTTCGTTTCCTATTCCAAAAGACCCTTTTTCTTGGAAAAAATGACGAAAAGTAATCTTTTTTTAAAATTCCGAAATTGGAAATTTTTTTTTTCTCTTAATTATAAATGAGATATTCCTACGGATAACTGGTAGGGGAGTTTTTTTTCTGAAAGTTTCGCTGAAGTCTGAGTGCGTTTAGAGTTTCGGAGAAGACTTTTCCCGTTTCTGGGAAAAAGTCGGTTTTACTAGAAACGGGAAAATTCTTCTCCGACACCCTAAACTCGCTCGGACTTCCGCGAAACTTTCGTAAAATGCTATCCTACCCGTTATCTGTGGAATATCCCACTTAAAATTCAGAGAAACTTTTTTTTTCTCCAGATTTGGAATTTTAAAAAAAGGTTGCTTGTCGTCGTTTTTTTTAGTGTTTTCGAAGGGTGTTTTCGAGTGGGAAACGAACAGGAAACGGGTCTGCGGCCTTCCGATAAGGTTTTGTGAGTTCCTGCTATGGATAAGGGCCCTGTTGCCATCTCTACAAAGGCGCGGTGTGGTAGTCGGGAGTTGCGGTGCAGAACTAACAGCCCGATTGCTACGAAACGTTCAGAAAATAATGTGCTCCAGTTACAGAAGCGATTCGTACATTCGTGAATTCAATTTCTTATGTCACTAAAGACCCTTTTGTGTAGAGAGGTTGATTCACATTAAATATAGTCGAACTCACAAATTCTACAGTTGGAGTGTTGGGTAAGTATGAAAAGGGTGGTTCCGGCTCAGTTTTCATCCTCGTTACTTGACCGAGGTTAAAAATTACTAGGTTGATCACTAATAGACATTGTTATTCCTTCTCAGTACGACATATATGAACAATCACATATTCAACAAAATTTTGATTACAAATTTGTGTGCCAATATTCTAAATGATTTGCATCACTTTTTTTCAGGTTTCGTCCTCATTATTTGATCGAGGTTTAAAAATTTAGAGGTTGTTCACCAATATCAATCGTCATTTCTCTTGGTACTATGTTAATAAATAAATACCCTGAATTAAAAATTTTGAATAAAAATCAATGTACTATTTATTAAAATTATTCTTAGCTCTTTTTTCACATTTCAAGATTATCTCAATGTTGGATGCATTCAATTAGACTTGCGAATCCGAAAACCTGCGAACATAAAACTTCTGACTACTTTCTCGTATTCTTTTTTTACTGCAGAACTTAAAACGCCATTTTACATCATTGTTTATTTGTCCTGTGTAATAACCTTAGATCCAGTATATATCCTATAACCAATGTCTTCAAATCAATATCACAGGAGATACAAAACTTTCAGTGGACAAATTTCTATGAAACAGATAATTGCCAATCCGAATGAAAGGATAATTTTCATCGAGAACTATAGTTTATATGGATGTACCTCAGAGTAGAGTCCTCCCCAATATTATTATATTCAATCTACATGTACCATGTGTTTGAAACTTTAGAAACATGAGTCAAGTGCTTAATATATGTTGATGATATTTTTTTTATTTATCGTTCATATCAATCCCTCGATACAATCTGTAAAAATATGTAAAATACTCCGCAAGGATTCATGAAAATGTACGAATAATGTAAACATATCTAATGCCCAAACAAAGGTATAATATCAGAACAATTTGCTCTCCATCTTGAGAACAAATTGCATCAATTTTAAAAATGATGTATTTCTTCGACAGTTTGTGTGAAATTTATACTGGTTTATCCGGACTTTTCAAGATGAAAACTTACCAAATTTTATATTAGGTGGATTGTTTGATGAAATTTGGAACCATAATTTTCGAAATTTTTTTCGAAATCGTCATGGATGCTACTTTAAAAACAAATTATAACATCTATAATAGTGATCATGTAAACTGCCTCTTTCATTTACAGAGTAAATCCTAAAAGTTACATATTTCCAGCAAAAGTTCTAGCCATTAACCGAGATTTGTATGAATGGAATAAAAAATCTGTTAATTCTATGGCAAAGCGTTTCTGTGCTATCTTCACTTCCAAAAGTCATTCATTGAGTAGTCAGCAAGATATTTATGCTATCGCCTTTTCGTAATTAGACAATGCTACTTTGGATTCCATTACATACAAAAATGTTTTGGAATGAACAGGTAGACACATAATCTAATGTACATATCAACTGGATAGCCCCTGAAGACACCAATGTAAATATTTTCAGATGCAGAATAAAAGGAACGAATGAAATCTTTTATGCTAGCAAAATATTTCGAAATCTTAAGGAGCATACCAACCATAAATATGTCTGATTGTATAAAATAAGAGAAGAAATACTAAGCACTCGAATCATTATTAAAATGATTGTAACTCCAAGGGATTTCACACAAAATAAATTTAAAATATAATGCAAAGTTATCATTCATATTAATGATATGGAACATTATTTTTTGATCTGTAGTAATACGTATCCCATAGAAATCCCCTTTCCAATATTATCAGGACATACTAAGAATTTATCATTACTTTCAAAGAGGTTTTGGGTAATATATTAGTTAATAAAGAAATGTTCAGAACATTTTTGAAGAAGTTGAAGTGTTTTGATTTCTGTTAAACAAAAGCATATTTAAAAGAGGATAGATAATAGTTTTTACTGCTCTATATCTCATTAAAACCCGTCTCAAAAATAAAACAAACCAAATGAGCTTATATAAGCTTATAAATCTACAACTGTTTTCAGAAAAAAAAAATTTAAACTTTTATTTATCCCTTTAAAATTTCCTTTTATAATGTTTCATGAATTTTCCATCCCTGAAAGTTCATTAGGATTAGGTTTTATTTTTCTATCAGGTGCCGACAAATTAAGGAGCTCAATAAGGTGTTGACCCACCTCTTGCCTGTATACAAGCCGCTTCACGACGTGGCATAGAGTGATAAAGCTCCTTGATGGTCCCCTACGGCATTTCATCTCAAATTTGCTCCAATTGTCGGTCATCAACATTCCCTGACAGATGCAGTCGTCTTCCCATCATATCCGAGACATGCTCGATTGGAAAGAGATCTGTCTGGCCAAGGAAGTGTTTGACAAGCTGTAAGACAGTTCATAGCAACACGTGTCGTATGTGGTCTGGGATTATATTGCTGAAAAATAAGGCCAGGGTAATGCAAAAGAAGCGATAGCAAAACAGGTCTCAGAATGTCGTCGAAGTACCGCTCTGTTGTACGTGTGCCTCTAATGACGACCAAAGGGATCCGGCTATCAAGGGAAAATGGCACCCCAGACCATAACTCCTGGTTGAGGGCCTTTTCGGCGTGCAATAGTAAAAGCAGGATCGGCACGCTACCCTGGACATCTCCAGACACGTCTTCGATGATCGTCAGGACGCAGTTGGAATCGGGACTTTTCGCTAAAACTATACGTCTCCAGTCAGCATCATTCCAACCTGATCGGGCCAAGCACTATTGTATTCTGGCTAGACAGTGTGCAGGGTGAGCGGCAGGTGGCGTAGTGGTCTGTACGAGCGTAGATTTCACTCTAACAGCCGTCTGTGAATGGTCATGGTGGTCACGCGGGTGCGGGTCGCACGCCTGATGGTTGATAACGATGAATCAGGTGCTGTGACAGCTGATCTGACAATAACTCTGTCCTCCCGATCTGCTGTGAACCTAGGTCAACCACTAGATGCTGGAAACATTACTCGCAAGTGTAATAAGTACTTGAGTAACTTCATAAAGATTGAGCGAAAAGAACGGAGATCGATGAGTGTAAATAATTTATGATAAATTAATTCCTGAACAAATTGTTAAATCTAGAACCAGTAAAGTGTTACCACTACTAAAGCTACATAAAAGTTATATGACGATATCGAAAATTCCGTTTGCGGAATTGAGAAGTGTTATTAAATGTTTTTTAAGTAAGGTTATTAATATCTGTGTTGTTAAAATCTGTTCAGGAGATCTCGTTCTAAAACTTACCCAAAGGAAAAATCATTAAAAGAAATGCTTTACAGGTTTATTAGATATCATTAAAAAGAAATAGAATGTCGTAAAATGTCTGATGTGTTGCTAGAAGAGAAAAAAATGACATGATCTCCGCATTTTCAACATGTCAAATTAAATAATAGTGTACCTGTTAATGCTAGTTTTAATTTTGTGTTTAACCACACATGTATGTTTAGTAATATGTTTCGTGAAACGTCTTCTTGTGATAAAGATATGGTGACCACCCATGCTTCAAAGGCAAAGACTATGTATTAGTACATCCGCCATTTTATATAAAAATATGTAGGTTATATCATGAAAGTAGAAATAAAATTTGTAAATTTGACCAATACAATAAGTTTCTTGTAAAAAGTATAAAATATAAATTTTGGAGAAACTAAAACTAAATTTTGAAAAACAAGCATTATGTACTTACAAAATACTTTTATTTTGCTCTTTATTTGAACAAAATTTTACTTTGCTTTGTTTCTTATTTGTTTCAAGATATTTTTTGGTTAAATCTAGCGGCAACTCATGTATTGAAACTGTGCAACTGCAACATTCCTGAAACCCTTTTGATATTATCGAAAATATTTAATATAATGAAAGCTTTTTTTCTCTTTAATTCTTTTTTTATACTTTTACAATGTATAATCCTTCAGCTTAATTTCAGTAAACGTCTCCCAGTTAACTACAAAATCAAAAAAGAAAAAAAAAGATTCATAAAAAATAAACAAAAACCTTTGAATGGAACTGCGAGCTTCACAATTCCAGCAGAGATGATTGACAGTTGTGCGCATGCGCACATAGAAAACTGCTCGCAAGGCTGTAGGGCAGAGAGAGCTTGTCGCAGTGGAGACCTTGTCGTGCTAATGGATTGTAGTGGTTTCTTTTTTTTTTTCTTTCTCTATGTGTGTTGTACTTAAACCCATTGTACCGTATTCTTGAATGTGATAAAGTGTAGAATTAGATTATTTTATTTTTATTCCAGTTATTCTATTTTATTCATTTTTTTCCGGTTCTTTTAATTAAAAGAAAGTTTTAACCATGGCCTTGCATCTCAAACAATTTATGTGACATAAGTGCATTTCAACAGCTTTCAATTTCACAGTCTATCCATTGGAAAGTTGAAAAAATAGGTCGATTAGCACCTGATATCTTACTATCTCAGTTAGGCATAAGCAACAACAAGAAATAAATTAATAACTATAATTCTGAATGGTACAAAAGGAAATTTTGGCTTTGAGACTGTGAATTAAAAATTCTCTGTTTTTCTTCCTATGTATGCTGTTTGAAGGTGATGCAACATGGACAAATGAGGGTTTTAGAAATAAATACAAAACGAAAGAAAGAATGGAAAAGCATGAGATATCAAAGGAGCACTTTGACGACGTAGTTTCATTGTCACTTTTAGGAACCCTTAAGTATTAAGGAGAAATTTAGACAAGCATACAGGTTTTGAATCAAAGAGCTTAGTATAAAGATTAAAAAGAACTGTGAAATATATATTTTATCCCAAATAATAGACCGTATTTTTGTTTGCAGAAACTTTGAAACTCACTAACGTAAACATGATGAAAAAAGACGATTCGATAATTTCAGGGGTGTTTAGAGGATTAGTAAATGTTGCATTTAAATTATATTCAGATTTGAAGAGAATCACTGAAACTTGCGCAGTCTTCAAAGGTGTTTCTATGACCATTCAAAATGAGATACTTGATTGTCTGCTACTAATATACCTCGAGGAGATAAAGAAGGAAAGTATAAAAGCTTCCTTTGAAGCTATCATGATTGATGATACACCAAATGATCCTTGTTCTACAGTGTGTATTGAATGGAGAAAGGTTTGCTCGTTTTGGTGATTCTTTATTCCTGAAAAATCAAATTGCAGATGACGTATTAAAATCTATTTTTGTATAATTGGATATAAACTTGGAAGTAAATAGACAAAAACTAATGTCTCAGGCATTTTATGGTGCAAATGTCATGAATGGCGAAGAGGCAGGAATTCAACCAAAATTAAAGCAGTTTATAGTAATGCATATTTCGTTCACTGTTATGCATATCAAATTAATTTAATAATGAAAAATTCAGCATGTATTTCTCAAAAAAAAAAAGAAAAAAAAATTATAATATTCTAGCTATTCCGAATTCTTCTCAAGACTATCACAACGTGTGTCCATTCTCAAGAAGTATATGGAAGTCAACAATCGACGCTCATCTTCTACAAGGTGGAACTTTAATATATGGACCATAAGCAGGTTCATGAAAATTCTCAACCTTTAAAAAAATAAAATACCTGAATGATGATCATTTTAAGTTTTTGGTTAGATCATTTTCCTCGGGAAGCCTCTTGATGAAATAATTTGCAACTAAATGCAAACTCTAGAAAGAGGCATGTTTAAAGTTAAGGATGAAGTAACAAAAAAATTTCAAAAATGATTTTTCAAGATTGAGGAACTCAAAATATTGTGAAAATCCTTCAAACCCTCACGGCAGAAGCTAAGGTAATGTATAACTGAAAATGTGTTGATAAAATTAACAGATAATCTTCCGCTAAATATTAAGTAGCAGCTAAATTGTATAACAAGAAATGCTTCTCTAGTTTTAGGAATGAACATCCCACAGAAGAGAAGATATTTATCACTGAAGCGTATCACATGATTGACAAAGAAAAGTTTATTTCAAGTTTTATTCTAGTTTTCTATTCTAGAGGACTGATATTCACGAATATTGAAAAAGTAATTGAGTTGGTGAAATGTATCTCGGAAAATAATCTACATGATCTAATAAAATTCTTTTTGTCAGTTTTCATGACTGCATCACAGGCAAAACGCTGCTTTTCAACATTGAAGAGTTTAAAATTTTTCTGAGAAGAATTCAAGAAGGTTAAATGCACTTACAATACTTTCAATGGAGAACAATCCAGAGATCAAAGAGAAAATTATCTTTACTTGAAAATTAAAACAAGAGTGGATTTCATTTTTAAATTAATAGATTAAACTTGTGAGCTGTAACAATTAAAGTTACAATGAGTAAAAAAAAATGTTTGATTATGCTCTTTTAGGTTTTCATCAAGTTTATGAATAAAATTTCGTTTTATACATATTTGTTTGTTTTTACATAATTTTAAAACAAAAGCTAAAAATTTTCTGCTGCAGCACCCCACTTATTTTCACTGCGAGCCTTTTCTGGTTAAAGCAAAATTCTTAAAATTTCTTACATCTTATATTTTTAAAATTGTATTATTCTAGAACCAACTTTCCCCCTTCCATGGTAACTTTTATTTGTCTGTTAATTTTGATTTTATTATGCTAATATCCACTTAATATTACCACTACTATTAGCTGGAATTGTAATGAACAATGAACAAATTTTTCAAAATACTGCGGAATGGGTCTCGTCTCATCCAGGTAAATATTCAAACTATCTTAAATAAGTCGAAATAAATGAAAATCTACCATTGTGTTACATTTCTTGAAAAGTATTTAAATTTAATAACTGATATCATTATAAAGAGTCATTAAATTACAGCTCTCATAAGTTTAAGAAGAAAAAAACCATTGTTCAGTAATAGAAGGAATTTTGACGCAATTTCAGAATCTGATAATACGTGTTGATGCAATTTTGATAAAAAAAAATCACAGACATGCAACTATGGTGGTATTTTAAAATAATCAAGGCGTAGGTAGCCTTTAACTACCAATATTTGCCCTTCTAGTTTTGAATACTGCTTCATAAAAAATGAATAATATTTTTTTTTCAACTACCAACCTGTTCTATTCCCATTTTATATTTGCTCAATGGAAAAAGTTTTAATGGGTGATGTTTTTCATACCTACATTTCTTTTTTTCATTTCACTTTCTCCTTTTCTTTTTCATGACAAAGTTGATTTTTTTTTTAAAATTTTGAAACAGGGGTTAAAAATAAATCAAATTGCATTTATAAAATTTATAAGAATTTCGAAATAAGAGTTACATAATTTTAGAAAGCAAACGTGCTGACTTTATACACTTCTTACTTTCATTAATAAAGGATTGTGTAATCATATCAATAGATTAAAATATACGCCGAATTCCACAACTTAATAACACTTTAGCAAATTGTAAAAAAAATAGTGCTTATTTAAAGATAACTATTGATTTCGGTGTATTTGACCGCTAAAAAGTAGGGGATAGGTTTAAAATGGTTAAACGAAAATTTTCAAACTTTTAAATATAATAATCTGGTGGACCGGGAAGTATGTCGCGAGTACGTTCCGAAATGTATGGCGAATGGAAAAGATGTCGGGAACACTTGTCGGGAACGAACACCAGCAAGGGAATGCGGTCGAATATAACCAATACAGACTTAACAGTGAGCAGAGAGGAATCTCTACAAAACCTAAAAAAAAGTATTGTACAATAGAAGAGACAGACTTAAAATTCGGCAAAATTCAGAAGCATGATGATATATATGTGGTGAAAAGATTAAGCTAAACATAGTTTCTATGGAAAAGATGTGTTAAAGATGGCACACGAAATCCCATTTGCTGGTCATCTTGGTGCATAGAGAATTACTCAGTGGATTAAATACTCTATTTATGGACCTATAAAGCAAAACGTAAAAGGGTATCGTGGAAGTTGCAAAGAATGCCAATTGAGAAAAGTGGCTACATATAAGTATAGCATCCCTATACAAACTGTTCTCAGACTAAAATTTCCACTTGAAGTGTAGAGCGTAGGCAGAATAGGACCATTGGAACCTCCATCAGGAAGAAGACATTGTTCTATAGTATGTGCTGGGGATCAATGCATTAGATAGGCAGAAGCCACATCGGTAAGAGAAATTAGTGCTAAAACTACATGCAACGTATTAATGAAAATATTTACTCAGACCGGATATTCTAAAATGATCTATACCATTCAAGGTACAGATTTTACATCAAAGCTCACTCATGCATTATTATTTGTTATAGGCATATCTTCACACTTTTCCACTCATAAACATGCTGAGAGTATGGGTACTGACAAATGTTTCAATCAAATTTGAAGGAAATGACGAATGAAAATAATCAAGAATACGGCAGAAATTAAATTCTACATCTTTTCTATCCCTTATTAGCTTTTAGGGAAATACAATATAGCAACTATTGGGTTATCACTATTCTAGTTGCATTATGAGAGGTACTTATCGGGTCATTTGTCTTTTTAAAAGAAGTCTCGATGTACAAGAGAAGTATTCCAACCACTGCAACTCGTACAATTGTAAGTTATTTACAAAAATTGAAAACCTAAGAAACACACATGTAGATAGTTTTCAAGAATGATATCTTTCCATTTATATATATACATATATATATATATATATATATATATATATATATATATATATATAATATATATATATATATATATATATATATATATATATATATATAATTTTCGGTCGAAAGAAAGGTCTTTGGATGTTGTCGAAAAGATCTTAGTACTATTACCTTTGTTCTCTCATAAACGCTTAATATTTGGATTTTAATATCCTATTACAGTTTTAAATTTAACAGATCATAATCTTCGAAATTCGAAATGGAAAATGGGAGTATGAGGGAACTCTCCACATAAATAAGCTTTAACTTTACATTCAAAGAATGAATTATGATGATATGATTTTCGAATTAGATAAATGTTTTGAGACAATTCGCTATGCGCCTGCAGACAAGAAGAAGAATATTGAAGTATCAGAAAACACCTTAAAAATATGAAAAGTACTTGTTCAACAGTTCTAAAAATCATAGAAAATTTTGATATGCTCCGGAAAAGTTTAGATACATTCAATTCGAAATCCGGACTTACCAAGTTTGAAGGAGATTCTGTCATAGTTACGGAGAACTCTTTGCCAAAGAGACTCAAACCGTATAAGATCCCCATAAGTTTACAAGAGGAAGTTGATCGGCCGATTAAAAGTAATTAGATACGAACCTCATGTCAGTGCATGGACTCATTCCGTAGTTTGCATCGTTAAGAAGGATGGAAGCATCAGGGTAGACATTAAGTTTAGATTACTGAATGTTTTATATTCCCATATATATATTTACTGCATGAAAAGATAAGACAAACAACATTTATACTGTAATCGACCTCATCAAATGAAACTGGCAAATCCAAATGAAGTTATAATCCAAGCCATTTATAGTATTTGTGACACATTCGGTACATTACTAATGGAAAATGTTACCATTTTGAATAAATAATGCTGAAAGAACGACCCAGAAATCGACAGACAAGGCTTATATTCTCATAAAGTATAATTATGGTGGCTCATATATTGATGATGTGGTCCTATTTTCTAAACCATGATCGATAAAACTCAATCAAATAAACAGCGTTTTCAAGATAAAAAGGGAAATAACTTTAACAGTAAAATTAGAAAAGTGTGAATTTAGGAAAAATCAAATGAAGTTTTAAGTCATTTGATTAAATCCGGTGGACAATTCCTAGATCCAGAGAAGGTTAAAGTCATAAAAAGTTTATCAAGGACCACTACGAAGAAGGAAGTTAGAAATTTGCTTGAATTAGCCAGCTACAAATGTGATAATATATTCCAATTTTCACAAAGTGTGTTACCTTTGCTTAATTTGACTAAGAATTAACCACCATTCCATGTGTACTAACCACCATACCATGGAGAACTGATGCTGATCGTGATTTTTCAATACTCAATGAAGAGTTCGTAAAGTAACTTTCTTGCATGCTCAAGATCTTGATAAACCTTTCCAGTTAACAGGTGCATTTGATACAGCAATCTGTGCATTTTTAACTCAAAACGGCAGACAAGGAAAAGAAGTACTCATTACATTCTTTAATAAAAAACTAAATTCAAAGAATAAATTATGATCGTCTGCGAAGAGACAGACCTCCATTCAGAAAGAAGCATTGTATTATTTTTATAAGTTTTCAAATATATTTAAGAATTTTTCTCTTAGAGCAGTTTTTCCAAACAAGAACTCTGCTTTAACTTTCGGTTCGAAAGCTTTCCTCAATCCTTATGTAATGTTTCCAATCAATCTAGTAATCACTTTTTAATGTTATAAATTCTAAAATAGCTTGTAACTGGTAATAACTTGTGCTCAGGACCGAGGTCTGTTCAATTTCGAAATGAGTAATGAACATTTTTAGCAGATCAAGTCAAGGTCACCAAGTGCCCTAGCCATATTAATATAAATGAGGTAAATTCACAGACAACTACCACCTCTTCAAAAATCACGTGATATCTACATAAACAAATCGGCGTAGTCTGTGTTTACATTAGAATTTCCTCTTTGCTAGCCATATACATCTTGTACTATTTTATTTCGATTAATATAATTAAAATGAACATATTTCTTACAATATTGAATTACATATATATATAAAGCAGGACATAGTCTTAGTACATTTTTATGTACCTTTTACCTCATTCCCTTTTAATTGTGTTGTTAAAATGTAGTTTCGCGAAGCTGAACCACTCCAGTCTTACTTCTGGTATTTGTATACATACTTGTGATACAAGTTTAAACCCAGCAGTTAATCAACTGCTTCTACTTCGACTGTGAGGACATGTAGATGAAACACATAGCGAATATGGACTGAAACGGGTTACGTGAGTGTGAGAATAAGTGAGATAAGAATAGGAGAGGAAGAGCAGGTAGAGGTCTCCCGGGGTACGAGAAGGATTAAGAAGGATGCCTACAGTCCGGGGTGCTAGAAAATCAGGGGGGTATAGGGGTTTAGAAGGAACAAGGATGCAGGGGGTGACGATGGGTCAAAGAAACTGGTCCCCCGAAAGAATTACAACAAAAACGTTTTGAGAAAACATTTTGATCAGCTAAGGAGAAGCAACTGATCGAGGTACGGTGGGTCAAGATCTTTTAAAAGAGAGATCTGACTGTGGATGCAAGTCGCGAAAGATGGTCGGATTCTCAGATGAATGTTTGTTGACTATTGACGGTGCTATTGTTATGGCTTACTATTGTTTTGTAGAAGGAGGTTCAGAGGTATGAAATTAGCCTGGAAATTGAAGTAGCATTTAATTCTTTAGGGAGATATCGGACTCTCATATATATTTTGGGGATCGGGCTGTTGAACGTAGAATTGAATTTTAGGTTTTTTT